>PYXC01002564.1:0-71583 GCA_015244755.2 Tenualosa ilisha | reverse complement strand
TCAGATCTTACTAACCATTGTAACAATTCTAACCTTACACCTTTTCTATCTATCTTAAGTACTCCTGCTAGAAGATGATGTAGCTGGCACAGAGCCAATCCTACACAAGGCCTCAGTCTCTGTCCTTTTACGATGAGGCTCTAAACATGGTTTCAACACAGTTTTCAGAGAGGAGCCTACCAGTCTGCATACTACTCTCTTACTGGGTTTACACTTTCTTTTTTTAGCACAACACTCTGCTGCATGCTCTATCCTATGTCTGTATACACACATACATATATTACTTGTTTCTACAAAATTCCCGACATACCTCCCTTTTTTGAGCATTTCTCGAAACGTAGCAAAACTCTTCAAATACACACTGAAACACAACATGCAACACTAAAATTCCCTTCTAACTATCTGTGAAATATGCCTTTCACGAGACCCAAGATCTGTGCGGCAAGGAAAAACTCAAACCCTTGTATAGTTTTTTCTTTTGTCATTTTGGGGAGAAACCTTGGGTGGGTCCGATGATCCTTGGATCTGACTCAACCACCTAGAGTCAAAGACATATTCCCCCTAGTCTTTCTCTCGGTGAGCAGTTTCACATCATTCTGTTTTCACAGAAGGCACAAATACATCGTTTCCAAAAAATTCCAGAAACATGCCTTAAGTCAATTCAATTGTGTTGTAAGATGTATGGCAATTTCATGAAGTGTGACGCGTATAAGTATGTGAATTTATTCATGTTGTATGCAATGTGCGCAGCAAGGTACGTAGGTAAATGTTCTTCGGATCTACTCTACCCAACTTATCTGCGTACTGATCCTTCCTGCCAGGACTGGTGACAGTCTGTATATTCCATAAATTTCTTCCAATTTTAGTATCCTCATTTGCAACCTCCTCCCTTTCGGGGTGCTGTTGTTCCTTTTATTCCCATAATGCCGTCCTGGACACACTTTGGGCACACTCAACAGGGACACAGTTCAAGCCTTTATTTCCACAGAGCCCAATTGCTGCGGACCCTGTGACCATGGCACAAGGGGAATGTCCCTCACTCTATGAAGAACAGCATCCGGAACAACATATGGAGGCACACTCGGCAAACTTTCTTCCTCGTTGTCATTACACTCCTCTTCGTCAGCCAGTCCCGACAGGACCCTTTGAATCTTAACCTGTCCTTCCACTATCCTTATAAACAAAGTACTCAGACAGGGAACAAGACAACAGAAAACAAGAGAAACAATGAGAAGAATGCATCCAATCATTCCAGCTATTTTACAAACCATGCAGTAAAAGGTCCAAAGGTAGTCTTTATCCAATGTTATACATATTATGTAATCCCCACTCTAGGCCCACTAATAATCTGCCAGAGAAACATACTCTACCTATCTGGCAACATCATCAGCAAATGCATTTCCTTTAGTTACCAAATCCTCAACCTTTTTATGTGCTCGACCTTTACAAATAGCCAAACGCTTAGGTGACATCATAGCTACTAATAACACTTGAATTTGATCTAAATGTTGAATGGGAGAACCCTCCAATTTTTTAAACCCTCTGGTATAAAACTTTTATCAGTTAATTCCACTATTCGAGGCGAACCTTTAAGTTCAAACTCCTCAAACAGCCTAAAGAGTATACATCCTCTGAAATTAACTATCATCAATGGTACACTTCCATGTAATCAAGGTACTCTAAGCATCATATCTCCACGTCTCTTAATCAATAACCTTTACCAACAGCCAAGAACAATATATGGTGCAGTATGAGGCATATCAAAATGCTGGCCTAATATTGTGTCTAAAAATGAAACAGATAACCCCCACTCTCTCAATTCCAACTACAATATCTTAATTTAAAATTGTGCTCTTTAAAAATACATTGCCAGTGTTTCCATAATTGTTCTAACATAATTATATAAAAATCTGAAATCCAATAAACGCGCATAACTGGTAAACACAAGGCAATTCTGTATCAGCCTGTACCAGAAGAGACATCTGGCCTCCGGACCGCCCACTGACACTCCCTGTAAAGTACATTTTATATTAAGTCCTAATCTACACAAAGCATCACGTCCCAAAACATTGACTGGAGTTGAGGGAGAAAGTAAGATTGACATAATTGTTGTATGTTGTCCTACTTGTACCGTTACAGGTACAGAAAATGGAAGTAATTGCACTTGTCCTGAAAATCCTATTGTCCTAGCAACCTTTCCTGACCCATCTCTTCTAATATGTGGAATATAAGATGTGTTAACACAAGTATAAGTGGCTCCCGTATCAACTAGTAATGGTAATATATGACCTTGTATTTTTACAATAATATGTGGTTCCCCCTCAGGCCCCTGAGTTACCTGTTGAACTGTTCCTAAATCAGAACTTAGTCAATATAGGCCTAATGCAAAATTTACTGGACCACCCAATGGGGACTGACCTTGACCTGCAACAGTCTGAAACGTGCCACCCTTCCAGGAATTTGTTGGCAAGTCCAGAATGCATTTGAGCATGAAGGGAAATGTGTCCAAGTCAACATAAATCCAGCATTCCATGTTCTGGAAAGCCGCTGGACCAAAACCTGTCCTTGTCCACGGCCTCTTCCTCTGGAAAAGCCTTCAGCCCTTTTGATGAAGGGCGTTGTCATAGGTTACGACCTTGCTGCAACACAGGTGGCGGACCCTGCTGGGGCTGTGACTGAGAAACTGATGGAACAAACACAAGTGAAGCACTCACAGTAAGAGAAGAAGGAGCAGCAGGAGAAGACTGTTCCGCAGTTATCAATGCTGCCTGAACCTTTTTCAGATGTTTCAGCTCCTCCAGCTGTTCATAAGAAGCTTTCGCTGAGCCTCAGTGTCCTGCTGTTTACGCCTGTCCTCAGACTTCCTGTACTGGGTGACAAAATGCGTTACAGCTTGACGAAACTCATCCTTTGTCATGGTATGCAAGCGCCAGTCATTTTCTTAAATCCCCAGTAGCAAGTGTATGGTCCTGAGTCTCCGACTCAAAGCGTTGTATCCATGCACCTGCTCCGTCCTGAAGCGATGGTAAACACGAAATCAAACCGTGCACATCCGCAAATCCCCAAGGGTCATAAAATGTACGGTCACCTTTCACAATCATAGGCATCATCGGGGTACCTGATGAAAAAGTATTCTCACTAATGTCTGTCTTTAGTGAAGCTAATCCTTGTTTATGTGTATGTATATCCTTACCTTATCATGTACCAATGGAGCCATTAATGCTAAAGTAACCTCTTCCTCATCCTCCTTATCATCTGTATGGGCAGTGACATAAGAATGCAATTTATCAACATTAACCTAATTCTAATCTTGCAAAATAACTGTCAGTGGAGTGCCCTTAGAGGTCTGTCCCTCCAGGTAACCCTGCTGAACAGAAAGCGCACACAAGTCTCCATGACGTAAACTTTTACCAGAACGGTGTTTATATATTTCTTCTGCATTATACACCAATTGCGTTAAAGCTTCTAAATGCTTACATGCTTCATTTTATCCCTCTGATATTCCGCTACCTTATTACTCTGCACCAACTGCTCAAGTGGCGTAAGCTCCTGTTTAATCTGAACCTCCATTTCACCCTTATGAAACAGTATACTAATTATTAGCTTTAAAATATTACCCCCACAAGCTATAGATGTCACCACGTTGTCTATTTCACCAATACCAGGCACACAAGGGGAGTTCCAAATAATTACCACTCGTTCCTCTGATGATGGCAAGTAAACAGCTCTGGTTTCCGTGAAATCCATCCGTTACTTAAATCTGGAATAAATCAAAATAAATCTATTCCTTTATTTTATTTTGCTTATTCTATACCAACTTACTATTATTATTTTCTTATATATAATATCCAACTTCTATTCATCCCCCCTTTTCCAGCTATGCCTAAATAGCTGGATCAACAAACTCATACCCGTATACTGTAAGTAATCAAACACAACAGAAGGAATGCAAACAAGACATCTCCGGGACAAACGAGAAGGACAGCAGACAAAAATAGTCTTGGCCGCACATCCCCCTGACCCCTTGACCCTAACTCCTCATGCCTAAAACACTCCTAAACTCCTATAGACACAAACACAGCAAGAACCACAAACATACCACACAGGAAAGGGAAAAGAGAAAGAGGAGAGAGGGGCTAGGCGACCCCTTTGACCTCCAGTTGCAACAGTAGTCAAGATGCATCCCAAGTCAGCAGCCCAAATGTTATTTAAAATTTCTGAAACAGGAGGCACATCATATCAGCAAAATTCCAAAATGCAAAAACAACTTAGTACTGGGGTGGGTGCGTAGTGGTTAAGGAACTGGCTAGCGTGTAAGCTGAGGTTGTGGGTTCGAATCCGGCTGCCACCGTTGTGCCCTTGAGCAAGCACTTAACCTAGTTGCTCTAGGGAGACTGGCCTAACAGTTGATAGTTGTAGTCGTTGGATAAGCGTCTGCTAAATGCATAAACTTAAACTTACTACGCTTCCACAAAAGCACAGCACCACACTCAAAAGATATTATTGCTCATGCCAAACACAAACTTTCAAGCGCATAAGCCACACTCGCATCACGGGAAAACGTCCCGTCACTCGTGACACATAAAGACACAGATCAAGGGCTTTTTCCTTCATTCCTTTATGCATGCAAGGCCAGACCGGGGTACTGTTAGTAGCACCACGCTCTCATAATCAGCGAGCCATTAGGCGCGATCAATGAAAACTCACAAAAAATACCAGCGACTGAAATATTATTTTGTGGCCAACTAATAACAGTCCACACCATATACCAAAAACGGAATTAATTTAGAGCCCAATGTTTGCGCCCTTTCGTCGCAATTCCTTATTTCCATTATTCCATTATTTCCTTTACACTTTTTATAACGACTCCTTCCGTTATTGTCCTATATTTAAGCTAAACTATGAGGTCGTTATGTCTGACAAAAGGTTCTTTTCTCACATGCTGAGAAACGAACACAAACAGGACTTAGAAGCAAGGGTACAATGACGGAAGACAGACAACATGCCCAAGATGAAAAAAACATCCTGTTAACAATTATATCAAACACAATATGAGTTAGAAATTTTAACACAATATGATTTAGAAAAAATGGAAACATTTCTCAGCCTGTCCATGGGCCTGCCATGGACAGAATGAAAGATGCTGCCACTTACACAGACCTGAAAGATCGGTGAAGGCAATTGAACAAGCCAAAAAAAATCTCCACATATTTCCACACAGGCTCTTTGCAGTGGTGGACCCACTAAATAATTCAAATCTTAAATCAAAATAATACTATAATTAAACTTACCCAAGCCAATCTAGACGGAAGCAAAAGTCTTCCATTCCAAAAGGGAAGAAGGGACCAATTAAAACACTGATTGTTCGTGACGCCAAATTATGTGGAGAAATCCAAATAGCAGAGAAGTTTGTCTTGTTCAACCAAGTCTTTATTGCGTTCACCGAGAGAATGGTTATAACAGTGGTAATCCTCAAACATTCTAACCACTCTGATCTTTCTAACCATTCTGATCTTACTAACCATTCTGATCTTACTAGCCATTGTAATCATTCTAATCTTACACCTTATCTATCTATCTTAAGTACTCCTGCTAGTAGATGATGTAGCTGGCACTGAGCCAATCCTACACAAGGCCTCAGTCTCTGTCCTTTTACGATGAGGCTCGAAACATGGTTTCAACACGGTTTTCAGAAAGGAGCCTACTAGTCTGCATACAGCTCTCTTGCTGGCATTTACACTTTCTTTTTATAGCACAACACTCTGCTGCATGCTCTATCCTATTTCTGTATACACGCATACATATATTACTTGTTTCTACAAAATTCCCAACAGTGGGAGAATAATCTGGCTCACTAAGCCCTCTATCAGGGTAGCGAGCAGAGCTATCTGGCAGTCAGTTCTGTGCCAATTCTTGGGATGGATAGGAGCGACAATCTTCAATTTCTACACCACTCTCACGCATCCACTCAGTCACTCCCTCAACACATCATTCGCTGACAACAGAAATCCTTCTTCAAATGCAAAGACTTGTGGGTGTGACTCAATAGCCTTCAAAGTGAAGGTTCTTCTAGCTCGTGCCTTTAATGCAGAGGGTTGTCTCAAGCTCATCTAACATACGGGCGTCCCCGTAGACCCTGAGACCCCGTCTCAAACCCCAGGCAGGACCTCATCTCAAGCCAATATTTGAGACCTTGTCTCAAACCTTTCACTGCACAGGGCGATACCCCGTCTCAAACCCCCTGGTGAGACCTCGTCTCAAACCTCGCCCCCCCCACACTACACAGGGCGAGACCCCGTCTCAAACCCTAGGCGAGACCTCGTCTCAAACCTTTTCTAAACATAGTAACATATACTACAATATTCAGTATCTATCTGCAGTTAAAGTCAATGTCAAAACTTCATATTAAAATTGTTATTTTTACAGAATGAAAGGACTCTTTCAGAGCTTCAACTTTACTTTCACAGATAATGACTCTTGGCAAATCAAATTTAAGCAAAGCGCTTACTTTTGTTTTCTTTTGGGCCCTGCCAAGAATCACTACTGGTCAGAAAAGCTGTCCCTCTGGAGTTGAATGTCCTCTTGTGTTCTTTGCAGTTCCTGTGAACGTGACGCCAAATCTCTGTCGTGGAAAACCACCTTGCTGCTTTCAAAATCCCAAAAATCAATGTCCTAACCCACCCGGCACACTTGGTTTAAAAAATGAACTCACTGTTTGCAAGTTGGAGTAGAGTTGCTGACAAAGACTTTATTCACAATACCAGCAAAGGATACAAGAGACAATTGCCTCACAGTATAAGTGTGTAGCTGTGTGAAGGAGATCCACTGCAGATAGAATACCATTTACCTCAAGAGTTGATCAGGCTCTAACTGGCCCTGAGCATCTATCTTTTATACTACTTGAAAAAGACACTGATTCCTCCTACCTTGCCTACGTCACGGGGCTCCTGTTTACTAATTAGGAGGCTTCGGGCCTAGTTCATATTGGTGGATTCTGTCTCCTAATTGATTATTAAAAAAATGACTGCATCCTATTCCTTATGGGTGGGTTCTTTGTGTATCTCCCAACTCTTGCCTACGTTTCACCTAGCCATGTGTTTTTTGACACGATTCTTTTCTGCAGTTTACTGCCTGTTCAGCAAACTTTCCAGCAAACGGTGTCCTTTCACAGCAGTCACTTCCACCACTCACATGTCCATCACCTCGTGGTGGCCATTCAATATGTATCATTATATATGACAAACCCTTCGCTTCCCGTACTCATGGCCTGAATGTGTTCTGGCCGCTACATGAATTCCCCATGAATTGAGCTCCTTCACCTCTCATTCCCCTATAGTCAGCAGTACGCTCAAGCATCCATTGATCAAATGTGCTCATGCTATTTGGGCCACCGGCTCCCCTCTCTGCTTCTCTACTGCTGGCTGTCTGGCCCTCCTAGGCCACTATTCGAATAGTCTTGCAACAGTCTTTTTCCATGTGTTTCTTTCATATGTTAGTATAAGAATTATACTCTCAAGTTAATATTGTATATACTTAAACAAACTCTATTCAATTCAGTTTTATTTATACAGCGCCTTTTACAATAGTATTGTCTCATGGCGCTTCACAGAAGGAGCACCCAAGAGCAACAGGGGCAAGGAAAAACTTCCTTATGTTCAGTTAATCTAGGAAGAAACCTTGGGCAGATCCACGACTCAAGGGGCTAACCCAACTGCCAGGGGTCAAGGAGAAAAATTACAATCAGTAGTAACCATGACAGACTATAAGTTGCCTATGGTTTAGCTATAGTTCATAATAGTTCCTAATAGAGTATTATCCCACTTTTACATTACATGGTAATCAGTCTATAGGTGGTTATCAGGAATTATGGCTGGACAATGTAGCAGCGGCCAGGCATACTGACAAACTCAAAGGAGTGAGATGGGTCATGGGGGTAACAGTAAGGGTCCATTTGACAGCGCCATTGTGAGGGGGGGTCAATCACGAAGCCTCAGGAAGGGGAGTCGGGCCCAGCATCGGCGTCCAGGAAGGTCCTCTGTGATGGGGAGTCGGTCCTGACATGGGCCTCCCGTAGTGTTGGTTGTAGTCCACTCAGGAGGGGAGGGTGAGAGGAGTCCGCCAGAATGAGGCAGGGATGACACTCAGCAAAGATAATTGTGGACAGAGGAAAATAGTGAATTAGGCCAGGCTCACACATCAGAAAGCAAATGTGTAATTTGGGCATACATACATGTGTATAAATATATATATATATATATATATATATATATATATATATACACACACACACACACACACACATATAAATATTGAGAGAGAGCTGAAAGAGAGAGAGGGAGTTGTACGGCATGACACATGAAGGTTGTGTGGCGGCGCTAGGCTATAGCAGCATAACTAAGGTATGATGCATGGTAACCCAGCACCACTGCAGGGATGGTCAGTGGCTGCCATGCCTCGCAACTGGGGGCAACAGCAGAGGCAGTCCCTTCCAAAAGACCCATGAGAAGTGATGATTTGCCATGCACCATCCCTAACTATGGGAAACAGGAAAGAGGAAGGTTTTAAGTCTAGACTTAAAGGTATTGAGAGTGTCCGCTTGTCGAATGTGGGGGGGGAGATTATTCCACAGGAGGGGTGCACGGTAACAAAAGGCTCTTCCTCCTATCGTAGATTTTGATATTCTTGGGATTACAAGGAGACCAGCATTTTGGGATCTTAGGGTTCTATCTTCTTTACGATAATAATCTCCACACCCTCTGTTACATTTCAGGGAAAAAACTTGACATGGACAACCTGCAACCATCTGCAAAGGATTGTGAATCCATTATTCAAGCAGGCAGCCATGTAGGTTCAGAAGACATAATGGCTGAAACAGATTAACAAGGTCGCCTTTTTGTATAAATGGTATTAATGTAACGTGTTCTGATATGAACGGAATTAATGTGAAATGTGTTCAGCATTGAAGATGTACAATACAGTTGCCACAGACCAGATATAACTGAAAAGAGTAAGACAGCAGCAAGAAATAGGTACCATAGACCTGACATGACTGAAATGAGTAAGGAGGCAGCAAGACAGTGTTATTATAGACCTGATGTTACTACAAAGACCAGGATAGCAGCAAAGGAACGATATCATAAACCAGAGCGTACTGTAAAGAGTAGGACTGCAGCAAAGGAAAGACATCACAGACCTGACATCATTGAAAAGTGCAAAAGAGCTGCTACAAAATTATATCGCGGAAAGGAAACATGCCACCTCAAGCAGTTGCAAACAATTTGTCCATTGGGAATCATATAAGATATCACACATGTAAGAGACACATGCGGAAGAGACCCTTTTTTTTTTCTTACATTAAGAAATTTGGCCCTGAGTTCCCCAACTCTCGGTTTTTCCTTGGTTTTGCCCACATCAATGTTGCACACAGCCGTTTGAACGAAACTGTAAAAACCATCAAGTGCCTCACAATATGATGTTCCAAAAAACAAAGTGTGCCTTAAACAGTTTGTCAAATGCAGCTACAGATGTTTGTGTTCTGCGTGGTATTGCCTTGTGGTCAACAATGACGTAGAACTTGTTGATCTCATTCTTCTGTTCTCCAACGCAGAGCATGAAGGGCTGAGAGGGTTCCAGGCTGGACAGGAAAATCCGCATGCTTGCACCAACCTATAAAGCAAACAAAACCACAAAAATGATTATTATCTTGCTTCATCATCTTATTGTCAAAAGGGAAACCACTGTGCATTGAGATATTTTAAGAACATGAGCTCAATCGCAAAACCTTTCCACCCGTTTTCTCTACTGAACTCAATATCACAAATCGCTCTCTTTACTAAAGGAGTGGGTTCAAAATAATAAATGAACCCCACATGAAACGTAGGACAACTGTTCTTAACACTTAATGAGTTTATGTGGAGAGAAGCTGTCAGTATATTGCATGTGTAGGGAAAACCTACCTGCAGATCTCTCACCAAGTAGTCTTGTGCTTGGAGTGCACTGATTGTTGCAGCCTTTCTGTGACCCTCCGATGTTGGTGGAATGAGATGCAGCAGTAGGCACAGTGAAGCAATATCACGGCCCCATCCTACACAGCTGAGTATAAAAATATAGTGTGTTACGTGTGAAACGATAGGTATGACAAAGACCGACAATCTCAACTGAACTCAACCTACCACCATCGCCATCTCCTTGAGCAGAAGTAAGAAACTCTTCAGCATGTACAGTGGGTACTAGCCCTTTGGCGTCTTCAATGATGTGTGGCTTGAAAAATGTTGGCCACCTGGCTAAGAACTTCACAGATGTCTCCTCCCGGAAAAGCATCAGGAAGTCCTGCTCCATCTGATATGAAAATGACATAATAAAATGAATACTTGGTGGTTGACCCTTCTACCAAAGAGGTCACACATGCACATTGCCCCAAAACCAAGCACATAATGAAAACGATCAGTTTTTGAAGCAATGTACAACATTACCATGAAAGCACAACATAACATGCGCATCAAAATTGGCCATGGCTGGGTATCAACTTAAATAGCTTCTAATTTTTTCAACATAGTATTTAAGAAATATGTGATCACTCACAAGGCCAGGTATGTCAAGAAAGCTTGGGAAGGTGTCAAGGACATCTATAGACATGTCAGGGTTATGAACAAGTTTCTGTCTGTGTTCAAAAGTGGCCTTCATCTTCTCTGTAACTACTGCTTCATCAGATGAATGATTCATCATAGATATAGCCTCGCCACACTCCTGACCAGTCAACTGTTGTGCTGTAGTAGCTGAGAGTCTTGCAGCCTTTGGCCCACCATTGCTTTTATCCATTGCCACACAAGACCTTGACTGATTGTACAACAAAGTCTGTCCTGGCTTGAGACGCCATGAAATGTACCCAGAGCCTGATGCTGCATCATAAAAGTGTTCCTATAGGGAGAATGAATGTATAAATTAGTTGCATTCAGATGCTGAATTGACATTCAATGACTGATTTCGTCTGCATTACTAAAACGTACTTATCCGTGCTTTGACAATGGATCTTCTAGGTATGGGAACAAGGCTACAATGCCTTGAGAATATTTCACCCTTACAGCCTGGGAAGGGATCCGGCTGAAAGTAGAGTGGAAAATAGAATATATTAAAAGTAGGTATAGGGACATCAAAGGCATTTTTACCACCAAAAGCCCTTGAAACACACCCATGCACTTCCACCATGTCAGCGACCAAGCTGTCTCCCAGTTGCACCCGTCAGTGTCTTTGTTTTATGGTATTCCTGAAAAATCTCCCCCCCCCCGGTTTTCTCTGAAGAACTTCATTGACCATCTGTGCACACAGTTTACCACATAACAATTTTCCAATCAATTTGGTTCCACCTGTGACAATGAACACTATAGGACACTTACTATTGGTAATTCTACAGTTGACAAAATGACTCAATTTTGGCAGCTTCTCTTTCACTCTGAACATCCTCTCTCATTTTCTTGTTTGGAGTCTCAAAGAAACTGTCATCCAAAATAACTGTAGAGGCATCTGATGGGTATGATCCTTCTGAAGACACGGATATGTTCTCGTAATCTTTTCAAATAAAGACAATTTAAATCACCACAATAGAAAAAAAACGCTACCAAGTGCATTACGTATTAAACTGAATACTGAACAAATGTTTCACCATATCTTTAAAATTACTTACCATCATTCACATATGCCCTTAACAATTCCTCTCCTTTCCTCAACAGTTCAGAGAAGATGTCTGCGTCTACTTCTGTTCCCGAGGAATCTTTGTAAATTATCTCAGTGTCAGGAGGAATACCAAATTCCTCTGTGCTCCTTAAAACAGCTCAACAAGAAGCACGACAGCTTGGAAATTCGGATGCAGTGAAAGAGCTACGTCAATTAGGACAAACCTATATCAATCATCGTGAGGAACGTGTTTGTGTATATTTTTTGTTGTGTAGCGTTTGTTAATGTAGCTGAATTTTCTAAGGAGCCATGCACTATGCAATATCTACTGTATGCGAGAATCATCAACAACAATTCAGTACTACATACACGGTTGAAGGCATATGCAAGGGAACCATATCAGAAACCTGATGTGAAAGACAAAGCAAAGGCAGCATCTAGACAACGTTACCACAAACCAGATATAACCGAAAAGAGTAAAACAGCGGCAAGAAATAGGTACCATAGACCTGACATGACTGAAATGAGTAAGGAGGCAGCAAGACAGTGTTATTACCAAGACCTGATGTTACTACAAAGAGTAGGACAGCAGCAAGGGAACGATGTCACAGACGTGACATCATTGAGAAGAGTAGGACAGCAGCAAGGGAACAACATCATAGGCCTGACATCACTGAAAAGAGCAGGTTAGCTTCAAAGTTACGATACTGTAGACCTGAGATTTTGCAGAAGACCAGGATAGCAGCAAAGGAACGATATCATAAACCGGAGCGTACTGTAAAGAGTAGGACTGCAGCAAGGGAAAGATATCACAGACCTGACATCACTGACAAGTGTAAAAGGGCTGCAAGAGAAAGATATCGCAGACCTGACATTATCGAAAAGAATTAAACAGCAGCTAGGGAAAGATATCATATCTGACGTTACAGAAAAGAAAAGAGCAGGAACACATCAAAGCAACAATATTGTAGACCTGAGATTTTGCAAAAGAAAATGACAGCAGCAAGGGTACGGTATCATAAACGATGTTTTACAGTAAAAAGTAGGGGAGCAGCCAGAGCACGGCATCACAAATCAGCAGTAAAGGGAAACGTGCAAACACCGCAAAAAACTGTGGATATTAATAAGGCATTGGAAACTTTCAGGAAAAACAAAGACGCTTTGTGTGAATACCCATGTAGTATGTGCAATAGACTCCTTTGGCGTGCAGGCATAACACTGTTAAAACCCAGTGATGGCCTTGTAAACAAATTTAAAAGGAAGATGACCAGCATATGCAAAAACAACATTCAGTGGTTGTGTCACACATGTAAGAGACACATGCGGAAAGGAAACATGCCACCTCAAGCAGTTGCAAACAATTTGTCCGTTGTACTTGTGCATGGACTAGAGGCCTTGAATGATTTGGAGAGACACCTAATTTCTCCAACCATTCCATTTATGAAGATTGTGTCTTTACCAAAAGGGTGTTTAAACGGTACACATGGTCCAGTTGTGTGTCCCATTTGACGTACAGAAAGTCAGCCAAATTCTACCACGCTGTATTAATGATGGGAGTTTGATTGAGGTTGAACTCAAAAGGAAATTGGCATATTCAGGACACTATTTGTATCCTCACGTGAACCCACACAAAGTGAATTGTTGGCTGAAGTATTTGAAAAAAAAAAACATCACCCTGGATATGACGGTAAGTAGCAGTTTGTAAATGTGAATATTTGACAATATTCAACAAGAACATTGTAACAGTCATATGTTTGGGTTTATAACAGAAGAAGGAGGTGTTGTTGGTATGGGCAGATTTTGTGAAAAGGATTGCGTATTGTGAGACTGTAAGGACATGTACCCTCTGTTACATTTCAGGTAAAACAATTGACATGGACAACCTGCAACCATCTGCAAAGGATTGTGAATCCATTATTCAAACAGGCAGCCATGTAGGTTCAGAAGACATAATGGCTGAAACAGATTAACAAGGTAGCCTTTTTGTATAAATGGTATTAATGTAACGTGTTCTGATATGAACGGAATTAATGTGAAATGTGTTCAGCATTGAAGATGTACAATACAGTTGCCACAGACCAGATATAACTGAAAAGAGTAAGACAGCAGCAAGAAATAGGTACCATAGACCTGACATGACTGAAATGAGTAAGGAGGCAGCAAGACAGTGTTATTATAGACCTGATGTTACTACAAAGACCAGGATAGCAGCAAAGGAACGATATCATAAACCAGAGCGTACTGTAAAGAGTAGGACTGCAGCAAGGGAAAGACATCACAGACCTGACATCATTGAAAAGTGCAAAAGAGCTGCTACAGAATGATATCACAGACCTGACATTATCGAAAAGAATAAAACAGCAGCAAGGGAAAGATATCATATGAGACACACATGCGGAAAGGAAACATGCCACCTCAAGCAGTTGCAAACAATTTGTCCATTGGGAAAGATATCATATAAGATATCACACATGTAAGAGACACATGCGGAAGAGACCCTTTTTTTTTTTCTTACATTAAGAAATTTGGCCCTCAGTTCCCCATCTCTCGGTTTTTCCTTGGTTTTGCCCACATCAATGTTGTACACAGCCATTTGAATGAAACCTTAAAAACCATCAAGTGCCTCACAATATGATGTTGCAAAAAACAAAGTGTGCCTTAAACAGTTCGTCAAATGGACCTACTGATGTTTGTGCTCTGCATGGTATTGCCTTGTGGTCACCAATGACGTAGAACTTGTTGATTTCATTCTTCTGTTCTCCAACACAGAGCATGAAGGGCTGAGAGGGTTCCAGGCTGGACAGGAAAATCTGCATGCTTGCACCAACCTATAAAGCAAACAAAACCACAAAATTAGAATTATCTTGCCTCATCATCTTATTGTCAAAAGGGAACCCACTGTGCATTGAGATATTTTAAGAACAACATGAGCTCAATTGCAAAACCTTCCCACCCGTTGAGCATTGTAGCCTTGTTCCCATACCTAGAAGTCAAAGTCAAGGTTTCAAAGGTGTCAAAGTTTAGGCAAAATTAGGACCTGTTCACTGTGGGGAGGACCCACTTTTATTACCAGCTGTTGTCCCGGAGATATTCTCAGAGGACAACAAATACACTGTACACTGACTCCTTTAAGTTCTACAAAAGTTTCATTTTTATAGTGTTGTACCATGAGAAGATATAACAGAATATTTGCAAAAATGCAAAGGGTGTATTCACTTTCATGATATAAGCTACTGTACCTCATTGTAGACACCATGTTCTTTTCACTGTTTTACTGGTTGCAGTGTAGGGAATGGATAGATAGCTCTCATACCACTGTGGCATGTTGACCACGAACCTACTGGGCAGTAGCTGACACGCCACAGAGAGCTCAGCCTGTGGAACCGTCTTGTGAGTCAACACGTTACCCTGCTAGGTAATACTATTCGGTGCCTCGACAAGTAGTTTTAAGTACATACCTGATCAACAAGTGCATCGGAGGGTAATGATAGAACAGCACTGCTAGTCAGTAAGCAGCAACGCAGCCACGGCTGGAATGAAAACAAACCGTAAATACTCAAACATATCGGAATGCAGGAATTTCAAACGCAATGAAAAGGCAACATACCAACAAGCCAGTGGAAAAGGAATTAACGTCCGGAGCTACACGACGAGAATTGGGAAGCGTGGTCGGCCGACCTGGAGTATCCCTTCGACAAACAGACGCCACCTGCATCACCTTCTAGCTTTATACAGGCACGGCTAAAGATTAGCCAATTACAACGCAGGTGGGGCGAAGATGCAGGGACCGTCGTTAAAGTGCAGGTATGATCCTGTTCCACTCGCCTGACAACCAAAGCCATGGAACTAACGATTGGGTCTTGGCCATAGCAGCCTCACAACCTCCAACGTGCATTGACTTGCTGATATCAATTATACCTGATATAAATGACTTAGACATTATCGAATCAAAATATTAACACAATAAGCCCTTACCATTCTCAGCGCAAACCACAACCCGAACCCTTGTCGTCAACGAGCCGTTGAGATGAATAGAAACGAGTGGCTTGTTAGCCTAGCTCAATGTCGTACACGGAGCAAATTAATATTAAACGGTGATGTCATGGGTCCTTCCTCCGTATACATTTTCTGTGACTGGAATTAGCTCTGCGTCCTAAGATTAGACAAATAAGTCGATGTTTTCTGTTAACATCAAAGAGAAGCACTAAATGGAGGCGGACTAACGACAACTCCTCATTCTCAATAGCACCTGCCATACACAGCGACAGACTCTCAGCAGAACCCGGCGGTGTGAAAGACATTCAGTCACGAGTAGTTATTCAAATGAATCATGCTGAAGACATGACCAGCCTACGTTCACTTTCACTCGGTGCTTTTCACTGAGTAAAAAGGTGTCGTTATTCTTTGCACTGCAGTTTGTAGACCAGTTCCAGCGCTCGTTGCTAAAATCATAACTGAACCATACTAGTCGTCTGACATCACTGTGAACATGATTTGTTTAAGCTCGCCGACTAAGCGAAACGTTTCAACAAAATAGCTATAACATTAACAGCAGTTAATCAAAAGAACGTTAAAATAAATGTAAGACTGCCATTACCATATTTGTCATATCTGCAGCCATGGTCGCTCCAGTCTTCACACTCTTTCCTCCGCCGTTTAGTGGGCACTCTGCTCAAAAAGGTAGGTGCTGATTGGCCGAAGATGAGTCCTGTGTATCTGTGCTCGATTGCTCTTCCTCCATCCTTAAACTACCCGGATGTGGGTCACAGTAAATTTTAATTAGAATTTTGAGAGCTGAACGTGAATTCAAATTCAAATCATAGTATTCAGATTCAGTTTTTCAATGCAAGGATTCAACTTAATAAATACAATTTCTCACTATGTGCAGTTATTCTAGTTTAGCTATTCAAATTCAATTATAAATTCCTCAAATTCAGTTTCTGGTGGCACATATTTCTGCCCATAAACATTGCTCATTCATCTAACCAGTCCAAGTTTATCCCTTCACCTCTGAAGGATGTCTTCCTCACTCCGTAGTCCCACAAGAGTTCTTACTGCACCTGATGTCCTGTGATGCCAGAAAAAGTACAGTGTCTCTGGGAATTTCAACTGGAAATGTACAGGCTTGACATTGTGTTTCTTTCTAGAGTGGTTCATTCGCCTCCCAAAGGTGTCCTTGAGAGGATGACACTCGCAGGGAAAGTCTGTGTATCAATACAAAGACTGCCACCATCTTTGCCCTTGAAAAAAAAAAGCACATGACTCCATCCTCCAATTCATCCACAACTTTTTTCCTTCAGAAGCAGGGATGACTCACCCATGTTAATCACACGCAATATCTCCTTTGGAGAAAGGCACAGTGGCAATTACTCCTACACAAAACAGAAAAAGGAAATATGACTGTCATGTCCTCACAAGACTTTGACTGCTGCTGCTTTTCATATGTCATCCAATGTTTGTTGTTTGCTCACCTTTTCCCTTGCTTTCTCCAAAGTCCTTAATGTGAAGCCCCATCCATTTCTGGTCAGTGACTGCCTCTTTTTCAATGGCCATCTTCTCCGTTGATATTCAATGCTGACGAATGTCTTTAAATTCTGGAAGGTTTGTGTTCCACTTCTCTTTACAGACGATGAACCCATGTCAGTTCACGCCTGCCAAAGTGAACTGAAGTAAATTTTCAGTTGGAGTCAGTAAACAAATCATAAACAATGAAAAGCAGTTCAAGGCATTACATATAACACTGTGCTCCTTGTCTTCCAGAGTGTTTGCAACATACTGTTTTCTTTTCAAAGACAAGGCAGATGCTTACAGAGGATACATTTTGTGCGCTGCTTGCACTGCTCTCTCTACCACTTGTCGTAAACGCTGCGGTCTTCATATCCAGCACTTATCCTCATCTGTTTTGTGGCTGTTAGGCCATCAAGAGTGACGGGAAACTCTTCAACAAATTGTTCAAACAAGTCTGGAGCTGGTCGCTTCAAAGCTGAGGAAGAAGAGCTATCAGAATAGGATATTTTCAGTACTACTTTCAGGCACACAATCTTCAACTCTTCACTCAATAACACATCCATAATTGCAATCACAAGACATACCTTTCACCAGACTCCAGTGGATTGTCACTGCGGGGCGCAGCACTCTTGCTGATCTGCTCGCAACGGAGATAATGGTAAAAAATGAGTTTGGTTTATGTCGGTGTATGTAACCTAATTTATTTTAAATGCATGGGAGGAAGGATATCCTAATTTATAAAGTGGGTTTGTGTGTGTGTGTGTGGCTATGACCTAGTACACCTCTTCCCGTGTGTTATGCAAATTTTTTTGTTTTATCTGTACACAGTCCCGGTAAAATGAAATAAAATCATTCATTCATTAAATATGGATTGTGGATTTAGTACTTTTGAAATACTAACTGCCGCCAAAGACTAAGTTCTAAATCTGAATTTGCATTTGCAATGGGACCGCCCATCTGACCGAGGAAGAAGCAGCCCTCGTCTTCCGTCTCTTCATGTTGCTTCTGCAAGGCCAGTGAGCGGATGCACATGAAGCACAACTCAAACCACTGTGGTAATGACATAAAAATGTCAACAACTAGGTTGAATTTAGCAGTCTTTGAAAGACCTTATCCAGAAAGACATTTGGAGCGCACATTTGAATGTGGCAAAATACCTCTTCCTCCTCAATTATGAGAGTACAGGCCTCTGAATTATCACTGAATTGGATGATCACACCATGAGTTACCTTCTTGGAATCTTGAGCACAGTTTGTAAATATGGGTATATTTTCTTACACTCTTAAATGTATGGAAAGCTTTTTATGACCAGGATGATTTAGTTTTGATGTGCAGGAATATAATGTGGATTCTCGCATACCTTGAAATCCACCAAACTCCTCAAGGGTTTGTGGTACAGCACAGACAAGATAGCCATACAGAAATAGCGGAACTGTGTCATGAAGTTTGTTCCCACTGTACTCCCCGTCTTCAGTTTAGCCGCCACACTGCACATCCATGGAGTGGTGTGCTGTAGAAGCTCCCGTTTCTTCACAGAAGAGCTAATTATAACCAACAACAGATAAAAGAGACACGCGTTAGACACCTTAAGAACATTTGATAATGATTGAAACCATTAGTAGTAATTTCAGAGGAGAATCCTACCTTTCCGCTGGGTCACTGACTACAAAAAAGCCTCTCCTTTTCAACCAGTTGATCAAAGCGTGGCAGGGACCTTGGTCCTTTACCATCAGAGCAAGTGCATTGTAATCCCAACGTCTGCCAACTTTTGTCCACTCCTTCTGGGATTCCTTAGCTTTTATCAACTCCTACTTGCATTCTGCATCGCTCTAGTCCTTCATACAGGCCTTCTTAAGATGATTTGGCAAATTATCATAAGGCTTCCTAGTACACAGCACACAATTCGCCTATCAGGGCCCTCCCTTGAATAAACACAGAAATAAATCATTATTTTTGTACGCACACATACATATATATATGTACACACACACACACGCACATACATATATACAGAGATGTGTAATCCACTGAGCTTTGCCATCAAGAAGTTTGCTGCTTATCTTCATTTAGGTGTTAATGGAGGACTTAAACTTACATGTAATGACCCTTCAACAGCACTTGTCCATGCACCAAGGAATGCAGGGGTTCAATAGTTATCTTGGCCTTTAGAAAAAAATGGAAGGAAGTGACATTACACTGTTGCGCCATTTGTTCTAGACAGCTTGCTGGTTATCAGTCACCAAGGCTAAAATTCCCTTGGTAGGCATCTGTACATCTACGTTCAGTCTGCAGTCTTCAGAGCCTAATGTCTACAAAACTGTATTTTGAAATTTATTTTGTGGTCAGAGGAGCCACACATTGCAAAACACCCTAACCTAACTCCACTGAAGGAAATGGTAACATCGATGCCCACAAAACACACAGAGGCTGAAAATGTATGAGATAACACAACATTATTTTCTCTAAACAGAGAACTGACCCAAAATATTTGTCCAGCTACTGGGCTACAGCTGACCTGCCCCTAAGACTTGTTTGTGAATAGAGCATGGGTCAGTCATTTCAAAATAATGAAAACAAACAAACACACGTTACTGTACCGTGAGTGACATAACTTTATCATCCACAACTGAAATTTCCATGGCCTTACCGAGGGTCTTCTTTGTGACAGGCTAACACCTTTCTGTGGTCTATGGCAACAGGCAGATGATCCACTGCCCATCCAACTCTCCACTTCAGGACTTTTGCTTGTTCAAAACTGCAGCCAACGAAAACACAAAGACAAGTCTGAAAAAAGAGGATAAAATGTGTGTGTTTGGCAAGACAACTTATATATTGTGCATCATGGGGAGTGTGATCCAATCATTACTTTGACAGTGGTGGGTTACACATGTGGTAGCGGTCTTCCATGTGATACTCATGGTAGTGGATTGCACATTTAATAGTTGTGGTAGCGGTCTAATGTGTGATAGTTGTAGTCTTTGCACCATAGCCTGGAGTTCAGCTGGTCCCCCTTGTGAGAGCCCCAGGCACAACACTCCCTAATAATACACAACATTAATAATAATAATAACAACAAAGGAATGTTCAGATTATGGCTGCATGTGGGTTTTTGTAATTAACCACAAAAGCAAGTGCACTAACTGATCCGTAGCGCTGGATCTCGATTTTCAAAAGTAAGGCATTCCAACGCCACCGGCCACGAGTCTCTCTGAGCTGGCATTGCTAACATATAGCCCATATACGGGTCTTGTCACAGCGTGTCTTCACTCTGGGCCCCCTTGTGGGAGCGCCAGGCACGACACTCCCAAAGAGTGTGTCTTAGTCAAAACATCAAAAATTCATCTGTTTAAGGACGAGGCCACACAAATATTGATGACTTACATGTTTCAGCACAGTTGCGTACCTGGTGGAATTATTTTGCAAGACTGCTATTCAAAGACCCATAAATGAAATGATGTCACCACATTCAAATCACAAGGGGGAATCAGAATCAGTCTAACTGAATCTCCATACATTCAACAAATAGACAAGTCAAATAGACAAATGGAAAGATATAGACACATACTGTATAACTGAGACAACTATGTCCACATAGCAGCTATCTACATGATGAAGGCCTACAAATAAGTGATAATATTCTACACAAAGTAGAGTGACATAATATTCAAGACATATGGAGTGGAATGTAAAGTGCAAAGTTATAGTTTATTAAGTGTCTGTGTTTTCCAAATCCCATAGCATTGGATTCTTGTCAAGGCTAACTTAACTAAACTAGCTAACGGCAGCTGCTAGAGATTTGTGTTGGGTTCCAGCTAACGGAGGCGACTCATGGCTCCAAATGAACAGTGTAATAATTCTCTTATTGGAGACAAAATGATAGGGAGACGTGGAGTAGATCTGTCAGCATTTATTCTCTGTAACACATCAAACAGGGCACGTCACACGAGGACAGGGGAAAGAATGCTGGCATCCCCCTTTTCCAGACTTCCAGCACAAGAAACAAAATGATAAAATTAATACACTTCTAGGCTACACATTTCAGTACATTATAGCCTTCCGTGTGAAATACTTAGCTACAGTAATACAACAGTGCTTGTGCTCGTATAGTGTAGTTTAACAAAAGTAGCATAAATTAAAAGAATGAAAACACATGTGCAGAATTTTGAATAAAGTTCATGGCAAATCAAGTGGGTTTTAAGAATTCAGGAACATGTAACACATCAAACACGGCATGTCAGAGAGGACAGGGGACAAGAATGCTGAATGCAAGAATGCTACATGCAAGAATGATGTAATGAGCCAGTTAGCATCTGCTGAATGCTAATTAATGTTCGACAATTCACACGTATTTTATGATGCTAATTTGCATATCTGACATTCTACTAACAGCGAAAACGACAGTATGCATTTTCACATCACAAAACTCATACATGTCATAGAAAACAATTAAAAGTTGGCTGTACAAATGAATTACATTCACGGAGCACTAAGACATCCAGCTTTCCCCTTTTCCAGACTTCCAACATGAGAAAGTCTGGGTGTGTGCAACCTTAATAAACGCCCGGTCTGAAACAATAACGAAGCGATTAATGGAACCAAAGGAATCACATTGGTAAACAGTAAGGGATTTGGGGAAGTTCACTTAAAAAATTAAGTTTATTTATAACACTGTTACACTAACATTACCCACATAGCCTTCTCGTGTTAAATAAAACATTAGCGGCTAGCTAGCCTAACTGTAACGTTCGAGTGCTCTCTTACACCGTTCATTTAGAGTAATGAGTCGCCTCCGCTAGCTGTAACCCAATGCAAATCTCTAGCAGCTGCCGTTAGCTAGTTTAGTTAAGTTAGCCTTGACAAGAATCCAATTCTACGGAATTTGGAAAACACAGACACTTACCGAGCTGGCCTGTGGTGGTAGCCCTGTGGGGGTTGCTGTCGCTGTCATCGTTGCTGTAGAGAAACTCTGGATTGCCGCCAGAACGGCTCTGCCGATGTTTTATGCTAAGGATGATTCAGACATGTTTGCAAACCAACCATAAGAACAGTTGTAGATTCTCCCAGATGGAGGGAGGCGAGAAAGGCTCTTGCTGAGCGAGCGATGCCAAAGTCAGTCAAAGTGTGCCCTCTCGTGGCCATAGTGGAATTTGCATATTAGTGAAATATTTACTTTCACCTGAAATATATAGATTTAACCATTAAATTGATATTTAACATTTAGATATTGATTTACATTTAACATTTAGAATTAACAATTAGAATTAACATTCAGATTTAACATTTAGATTTAAATGTAATATTTAGGTTTAACATTAACATTTCACATGTAGATTTAGAATTAACATTTACATTTAACATTTACATTTAATATTTAGATTTAACATTTATATTTATTTTTAATTTAATGTTTAGATTTAGATTCAGTATTTAGGTTTAACATTTAGGTGTTACATTTAATATTTAAAATATTTCTAAGATGACAAATATTGTTATAAATGTGCAAAATCTTCAGCACGGGTCGCTTTACAAACGGCACCCCATAACATACTGTATAATGGAGGCAACTATGTCCACATAGCAGCTATCTACATAATGAAGGCCTACAAATAAGTGATAATATTCTAGACAAAGTAGAGTGACATACTATTGAAGACACATCGAGTGGGATGTAAAGTGCAAAGTAATAGTTTATGAATAATAAAATTATCTGAACTTTCTTTTGAAATAGTGTGCTTATTATTTATTTACAGTCAGTATTTACATGACAGCAGAACAAAGACCCGGAAAAGAAATGAGTGAAAGGCAACATATTAATCAGATGGATCGGCCTGGATTTCACACCTCCATAACATCTTCAAATTCCTGAAGACTAATTGTTCTCAACTTGGACTAGAGTGCAGAAGCACAGGACACTGATTTGAAAAATGCTCTAGTGAATAATATGTGAATAATGAATTCATAACACCTGCACAGTCTCTGTGTGAATGTGTTTGATTATGTATCAGTCACCTGATTTAAATAGCAAGCCAGTTGAGACTCAGGAAGATTCGAGTTCCAACTCACAATGGCCACGTTTACATGATGTTTTTAATTCCGAATTAATTATTCGGAATGAAATAATTCAGAATTAAAATATCCTCCTTCGAGTTGACATGGATATAATAATTCCGAATTCAGGTTTACATGGAACACACGTTAAATCGGCTTTACTTAATTCCGCTCAACGTCTGGGGGTCGGGAAGTGTTGTGATTGGGCAGGGGGCACACGTACACATTTCCGTCTACCGGGAGAAAACACACACTTCAGCTGGCTACCGGCTTTTCTGTCAACTCGGTTTGTCGCTACACCATGGATACAAACGTGGTACAAACTTTTATCGCAGTGGTCACGATAATAATTAAGCAGCAGCTCGATAATATCATCGCCCTTTACGTATGTCAGCTGAAGAGGAGAAGGGACCAACGTTTGCTGTGGAACGCCATGTGGCTGTGTGTCATCGCGTCAGAAGGGCAACCGAACGAGCATGCGCCGAACGACCGGAATGATCTTTAAACTGAATAAACGTTTACATGTTCAAGGAATAAATTAATTCCGCTTTAAAATAGGAATAAACCACCCACCCAATTAAGTTTCATTCCACATAATCATTTTCATTAGGAATTAAGTGTTTACATGGTCTTTTAAAATCGGAATTCATGTTTATTCGGAATTAAATTAGCTTTATTCGGAATTAAAGCTCTCATGTAAACGCAGGGATTGAAGAGAGCATCTAACCCGATCTACATAGTAAAAACACTGAAGACACGTAAGACAAATGGTCTTGTTAATACAGTAACATGGCCTTCATACCGCCTTCATAGAGATGGGATTATGGTCCTATGATCAAACATTTACAGTTAGTAGTTACTAGGTTAACTAAGCAATTTTATTATTTGATTGTTTACGTTAAAATTACTCTCCCAGACTTCTGAGAACGTCTGGAATGACAAGAAGACCATAGAGGTAGCAAAAAGCTGAAAAAGTGTCGTACGCTAAATGACCACAAGAGGGCGACTATAGACCACTCTAATGTGGATAAGGAACAGCGGAAATGACCGCCAGCACGGCCAATAGTATAAGCAATGCTACAGTGCGGTACTTGCAGAATTGTGAGTGAAATAGGCTTAGTGTGTCCACATTATACATTCCCAAGCATGTAGGTCAGAAACAATTGGCATTAAAATTACTCTCCCAGACTTCTGAGAACGTCTGGAATTCAATTCAATTCAATTCAGTTTTATTTATACAGCGCCTTTTACAATAGTATTGTCTCATGGCGCTTCACAGAAGGAGCACCCAAGAGCAACAGGGGCAAGGAAAAACTCCCTTATGTTCAGTTAATCTAGGAAGAAACCTTGGGCAGATCCACAACTCAAGGGGCTAACCCAACTGCCAGGGGTCATGGAGAAATTACAATCAGTAGTAACCATGACAGACTATAAGTTGCCTATGGTTTAGCTAAGGTTCATAATAGTTCATAATAGAGTATTATCTCACTTTTACATTACATGGTAGTCAGTCTATAGGTGGTTATCAGGAGTTATGGCTGGACAATGTAGCAGCGGCCAGGCATAGTGACAAACTCAAAGGAGTGAGATGGGTCATGGGGGTAACAGTAAGGGTCCATTTGACAGCGCCATTCTGAGGGGGGGTCAATCACGAAGCCTCAGGAAGGGGAGTCAGGCCCAGCATCGGCGTCCAGGAAGGTCCTCTGTGATGGGGAGTCGGTCCTGACATGGGCCTCCCGTAGTGTTGGTTGTAGTCCACTCAGGAGGGGAGGGTGAGAGGAGTCCGCCAGAATGAGGCAGGGATGACACTCAGCAAAGATAATTGTGGACAGAGGAAAATAGTGAATTAGGCCAGGCTCACACATCAGAAAGCAAATGTGTAATTTGGGCATACATATATGTGTGTATATATATATATATATATAAAAATATTGAGAGAGAGATGAATTCTCATTCAAATAGTTTTGGAAGAGACATTTATTTGACCACACTGGCTCATGTTTTGCACCTACTTCACTATCATTGACAGTAATGCCTGTGCTAGAGGACTTTTAATAACCTGTGATGGGACAATTCCAGTGTAGGACCTCATGTTTCCAGGCACCTTGTAGACCAACTTCCACCATTTACAGCAAACTAATTAAAACTAAATGTATAAAATGCCACAAAGTTGTATTTTGCTTTCATACTTTTTTATTTAATCAGACACCCTCACATTAATTCTGGCAAGTTGACAACGAAAGGGAGGAGGGTAAAATCCCAGTGAAGGACATGTGATGAAAACACTTATCGAAAACATGCTGATGCTGCTTAAAGCACAACATTCAGCGTAATGGTCATTAACAACCATGAACAGAATTAGGTGCAGATACAAACTAGATTTTACTTAGAAAGATGGCACAAATATCTGAAACCCATTTACTACTTTAGCCTGAATGTATATATATTGTACTGAACACTGAAGCTATGGGAAAAAAAGTAAAGTAGCACTACATATTTGCAACGTCAACATTTCACTTAAACCAGGTGAAATACCTGGCCTAGATGAAAGGCTTCTGTCATTACTTGTTTGAAGTCAAGAGAAGTTTGCATATGCTTGACAGGCAGGCGGATTATATTGCTACATGCAGTGACTGTTGGGTAGCAAACTGTATGTACACCGTACTGGATGTCACAGGTGTGATTGAACTCCACAACGACTCTGAAGTTTCTCTTTTCTTCTGGTAAGACGGGAATGTGGCCTTGTCCTGTCAGCTACTGGAGAAATGTACTAGGGGACAAGTGACCTAGTTACCCACCTCTGGATGTTCATCTTTTCAGAGACAGATGAAACAAACAATCATGTGTATGAAACATTGGACACAGTTTGTCTGTAGCGACAGAGGTAAATCTAATATCTGACAAGGAAAGTTTATCACATATAATAACTGGGTGTAAAAACGCAGTGTAATTATGAGGGTGGCGGCTTACTGATGATGGCAGGGGAGGTGGAGTAGTGTGATGTGTATGTGGGGGAGAGGGCTCACAGGTTTTGGCAATGGCAGGGGCAGAAGGGCAGGGCAAACAAGGTCTTTATGTGTACATAAGTGTACTTACAATAGTGATGTAGTGATGTAACTTCCTGAGGTGTGTTATAGAGACACTAAGTACACAGAGTTTACAAGAAAAAAACTAAATAAGAAATTACATGCTTCCAGCTGCTGCAAGAAGTCCTGTAGGTGGTTCATAACGCTCACTTCCACTTGTTCTTTGTTGGAGCCCTTCTCACTGAACTCAGGATGGCGCGCCCCAAAGACAAAGTCAACATGAATCTGGTGAGAGAAACAACGCATCATTATGAGTTTATCCAGAAAGACAGTAACAGTGGGAGAGAGCTGGAGAGTTGGTAAAGCAAGCGGCCCTGGTTACACCATAGATATTTTTTTTAGGAAAATTCTGCATATTGGTCCTTTAACTTAAATATCTTCATTAATATTGTCCAATGACCCCACAAATGCTATGAGTCTATTGTAAAAAGTTAAAATAAAGGACATGATTGTTACTTAAAATAAGCTGGGTTTATGATTTGGAATTACTATTGGTATTTAAGTGGCATCAGTCAAAGTAGGGGGTCGGGGTGGTTCAGAGATATAGTTCCCTGGTTCTCCATCATCAGGTTAGAACTAAAGAAGCCTTTTAGATGAGAGTCGTAATGTATTCAAGTGGAAAAAGTTGCTTACAACTTAACTACTTTGACAACCATGACCTAGATGAATGAGAATCTCAACAGACTTAAGTGGCATCAATACATCCCGACTAAAGCGTACATCTATTAACTCACCTTCACCCCCATCCCAGGGCCAAAGAGTGGCTGGCAGATGTCTGGATACTGGTTCATTACATCAGCGAGCCCATAAAGCTGCAGACCTTCACGTAGTTGGGAGAGAAGGGGCAGCAGCCGAAGTATGGCATGAAGAACAGCAGCACTAAAATATAGAGGGGGAAAAAGAAATTCAATATGAAGTTAAATGTAACAAAGTAAACATGAATATTAATGTAAGGACCTAAAACTAGGCCCCTTGGCCTAGGCCTACTATAACTATTGCTGTATTGTGATACATGCATAATGTTACTGTGCTGGTTTAGCCAATAGCCGATATCTTTGGTTAGGAGGGCCAGGCCAAGTAGAAACGCTAGACTGACCCTCTGTCAAGAAGAGAATTGCTTTCAATTCAACATCAATGAAGCCAACCCTAGGCCTCAGTTATATTAAGCGCTTTTTTAACAGGTCCATATATAGCCACAGTTCAAAATTTCCTCAATCAGTTCAGTCAGTGTAGCCTCTGTGGCCGACTGAACCTTAAAAACACACACACACACACAAATGCCTAAGAGATAATCAAAGACACAACGTGAGTGCGTTGGTGAATACGGTGTGTTCATACCCGACACAGATGTGGAGGGGCCTTTACACTTCGATCAGCACGATATTCACCAAATACATACACCATGGAGTTCATTTTTAGTGATAGTCTGATTGGCACCTTGCATGGCAGCCTTAGTCATCAGAATCATATATCACAATTTCTTTGACCAAATATCTCAGTATTGATGTTGCTACAAAATTCCCTGACTACCATGAATTCTGTGATAGCGGGGAATTCTGTATTACAAAGATGTGATGTCCAACATTTTACAGCAGTAAAACCTCTTTCCTGGGAGATAAGTGATGTATACTGTGCATGAGAGACATCCTCTTTGGAAATGTGCTCAATCCGTATCTCCCTGTCAGACAAGTACTTGTAGCACCAAACTTTGAGGGAGCAGGGTGGTGGTCCGCACTGAGCCAGACTTACTGCCCAGATTTCACCAGCACTCCTGAAAGAAACAGTATAACTTAGTAGAAACAGTCATGTCCTTAGACTAAAACATACTCAGGGCAGAAAGCAAGAAATAATTCTATGTGTGGCATTACATTTTGAGCAAAATTAAGTAATTTGAGTGAAATGGCATGCCACATATTAACAAATAACCATTTTACTTCTCATTCAAGTGAGGTAGGGCAAATGTTAGTAATGAAATCCCATAGGCATAACTGAAGTTTGCTTGATCAAGATCCAGCATTGAATATTTTGGACATTTTCCAGTCTGGTCACCCTCAAACAGCTTCTGCTCAATCCCTGCAACCATCTCTTTGAAAACAAAGAATGATTCCATTCACTATGGAATGTCACTACGGTTACTTCTATTGCAACTGAAAATAACTCAAAGTTATGAACGGATTTCAATTAAACTTTCAGGAAATGTTGATAATGAGAAAGGAACACGTGATTAAATTTGGGTGATCAGTTCAAGCAAAGGGGAGTAAATATTCATCACTACTCTGATAAAGAAGAGTAGCAAGTTCTCATTTATTATATGAGGATGGTGTATGAAGTGAGTATTATGCAAGCATTATTCACAATGTCCCCCCCCAAAAACACTGTCCATTACAGATACCTAGTGGCAACCTTAAAAGTGTGCAGTAGTTGTTTCTGTGTTAAACAGGGTACAGCTATTTGTAGTATAATGTGATCTCCCAACATACAATGGGTCTGTACATACCTCCTGTGGATATGTATCTGAAGGCTTACAGGTTTGAACATGCAGTGAAAGGATTTGTAGTGAATAGCTGGTCTGACAGGAGTGGCACAGTGCCTTTGGCATAGTGGAGAGGGACCTGGAGTCAGGAGGCAGTTTCAGAGTGTCTAGTTCCTCCTGTACTGGAGCAATATATAGGACACCCTTTCCGCCTCCACTTGCATTCTTCAAAATTAGCCCTGTACAGCCACTGTCCTCAGGACACACCATGTGTAATTTTCTAGCACCCCACCCTCCTAAAAAGAAAAGTAATTTAATAGTTGAATTGTATTGAAATGTGACAGTACTCATCACTCATGATATTGATCCAATTTTTTATGACAAAATTACATTGGCCATAAATTCTATGTACCTGCTGCTTTGTAAATCAGCCAGCCCCCAGACACACTTTCCAGTTTTGGATAGAGATCTTAGAGGGTTGAACATACCTTCACGAGTAATATAAACCACCAGTAAAATAATACCACATACACCATATTGTGGCAGTTGTGATAATGGGCTATATTAATACACATATATATATATATATATATATATATATATATATATATATATATATACACACTTTTTAACTCTCATGGGTCTGTAGCCGCCCTCTGGGTTTTTTTGGACTGTTCTGAAAACACATCTGTTGCTCCGCGAGTTTTTATCCTAGAAACATATGCGTAACACCAATCTTCTAGTTTTCTTCCAGTTTTTAAATAAATATGTATCGAATGAGCTTTGTAAAAAGAATGTAAAGAAATGTTTTTCACCAGTTCAGGCAGTAGCAGCCTATTACTGACACATCCCTCAGCTGTTCAAATGGTAAACACCAGGGCAATCAGTGGCGTCATTGGGTCATTGTTTTGCGGCAAAGGTGAGAACACGCCACATTTCACCAGTGTATACAAACCCACATGGTAGAGGGATGTTTCGGTTCTGTACAACACTGGTACCTTGAGCACTGAGCAAGTATGTCCAGGAAGAAGATGTCGGCTGCTGAAGCCTCACTGCAGATTCTGGAAGAACTCGCTTTGGAGAGTGAGTCTGACGACGCACGGTCAGATGTATCCAGTGATGACGGTGATGATGAAATGTACTTTGAGCTTCGTCTAGATCACATGGGGGATATTATTGATGAGTAAGTAGCTCGATATTTTACTACTTGTTGTCATGATTCAGTTAGCATAGGGAGAATGTAGCCATTGTGTGTTGCTAAGTGATTGTTAGCCTACTTCATTAGCCTGTGCTCCGTGCCAAACTACACTTCAGTAGAGGTACGAAGATATTTTACTGGACAGATGTGCATATTGCTGAAATCCATGTCACGCTGTACTCATTTAGTTGTATTTACAGTCAACATGCAATGCATAGCCACAGTTGGTTACCAAGTGTATTAGCGTACTGTATTAGCTTGTGCTCCGTGCATAAGTCTGTCCATGGGATTGTAAAATACAGACATATTATCTACTATAGGATACTGTTGTTTTGATAATTAGTATGCATGTCTTTGTTATGGAAGGTGTGAGCTGAAACTGAAGGTGTGAACCGAAACTGAAAATTATCACAACAGATTAGGTGTGAATGACAGATAGCTTACTCTATGTGTTAGAAATTTACATCAGATATGTAGATTTGTGTCATGTCTCTGCTTTGTAATGGTTAATGTAATGTTTTATAAGGATAATGAAAGAGTAACTTATACTATTATAATGTTTCACTGACTAACAGAGGATATTTGGGGTCTGGATACCACGTGTACATGGAGAATTTCTACACCAGCCCAAAGCTTTTCAAGGACTTGTATGCTGCCAAGTTTGGTGCATGTGGAACATACAGAGAATCCCGGAGGGACTGCCCACGCAGTAACCTCAACGCACTGACAAAGCGTTCACCCAGAGGAACAATCCACTAGATAAGAGATGAACTAGAGATGAACTTCTGTTAACAGAATGTTAACAGAAACTAATTTCATTGCATTCACTTTCCTCTTATATTATTATTCCTAAGGTCTTCCACAATATAACCATATGTGCCACTTTTGCATATGTGTTTTTAGATAGATGAAAAACTTAAAAATGTCAAGGTTTAGCAGACTGCCTTAAAGTGTCTGAGAGGCTTAGGACCCCCATGTGCCGCCTCACCTCATCATAGGTGTAGTTCTCTGGTATCAGCGTGGACCTGCATCCCAAACCAGCTTGCAGATGGAAAATTTCCTCACTGCTTTTGGAAGTGCATTCAAGACATTTGGGTAAGAGGTAACATGTAAATTGCATCTCTTCGACTGGTGTGAAGCGGTTGGCAGGCCCTCGAACACACCAGCGCTTTCCCTTGGCTCCAAAAAGGGCTGGAAAAGACCTGACAATGAGAACATTACATTACACAATACAAGTACACATCTCACTAGCTATATTTTGAGAATTTAAATTGACTAATGTATAAGTCAGTCTGGCATAGAAGCCAAAAACGGTGAAGGATCTTCACATTTCTGTGTGCACACTGGGCCATTGGCTCTGTATTGGGGACTGGGCCCAACAGGACCAGGGACAGGTATTTCATTTGTCAGTAAATCAAGGAGGCGTCTTGCAGAGTTGCACATTCACTTAATATGTAACAATTTATACCACGGCTTGATTTTATTTCCAAATGTGACGCGCTGTTTGGAACGTTGATTCATTTTCTGTATAGCACACCTATGAAGTGGTCCCTGTTTACAGACCGTGTTACGCTTGGGTATCAATGCGCCAAATTCGTGGTGAACTGTAATAAATGGTAAAGATGTGACAGCTTTAGCAAAATGACGAGCAGATGGAAATACAAGGAGTAGCAACAAATTATATGCCTCTGAGAGGATTTTTTAGTGCGACCACACTTCATTTGGTCTTCCAATCAACGTCATTTTGCAAAGCTAGGCTTAACAGAACTTGGGAATTGCTAGCTTGACAACCAAAGCCATGGAACTAACGACTGGGTCTTGGCCATAGCAGCCTCAGAACCTCCAACGTGCATTGACTTTCTGATGAACACCATGTCGTCAATTATCACTTACATAAATAACTTAGCCCTTACCAATATAATTAGCCCTTACCATTCTCGGCGCAACCCACAACCCGAACCCTTGTCGTCAACGAGCCGTTGAGATGAATAGAAACTAGTGGCTTGTTAGACTAGCTCACTGTAGTACACGGAGCAAATTAATATTAAACGGTGATGTCATGGGTCCTTCCTCCGTATACTTTTTCTGTGACTGGAATTAGCTCTGCGTCCTAAGATTAGACAAATAAGTCGTTATTTTCTGTTAATATCAAAGAGAAGCACTAAACAGAGGCGGACTAACGACAACTCCTCATTCTCAATAGCACCTGCCATACACAGCGACAGACTCTCAGCAGAACCCGGCGGTGTGAAAGACATTCAGTCACGAGTAGTTATTCAAATGAATCACGCTGAAGACATGACCAGCCTACGTTCACTTTCACTCGGTGCTTTTCACTGAGTAAAAAGGTGTCGTTATTCTTTGCACTGCAGTTTGTAGACCAGTTCCAGCGCTCGTTGCTAAAATCATAACTGAACCATACTAGTCGTCTGCCGTCACTGTGAACATGATTTGTTTAAACTCGCCAACGAAACCGAGTCGTTCAAAAAAGGTATAACATTACCAACAGCTAATCAAAAGAACGTTAAAAAAATATGTAAAATTGCCATTACTGCATTTGTCATATCTGCAGCCATGGTCGCTCCAGTCTTCACACTCGTTCCTCCTCCGTTTAGTGGGCACTGTGCTCAAAAAGGTCGGTGCTGATTGGCCGAAGAGGAGTCCTGTGTATCTGTGCTCGATTGCTCTTCCTCCATCCTTAAACTACCCGTATGTGTGTCACAGTAAAATTACATTTGAATTTTGAGAACTGAATATGAATTTTGAGAACTGAACGTGAATAAATTCAAATTCAAAATATACTATTTAGATTCAGTTTTTCAATGCAAGGATTCAAATTAACAAATACAATTTCAAACTATGTGTTTCAAATTCAGTATTTCTAATGCAATTATTCAAGTTCAGCTATTCAAATTCAATTATAAATTCCTCAAATTCAGTTTCTAGTGGCACATATTTCTGCCCATAAATGTTGCTCATTGAAAAAAGCTTCTTATGTCTTCATTGTACAAAGCTGAGCACCTTTGTTTTTGTGTGACTTCCCCTCTTGTTTGGCTTTGGTTTAAGTTACATTGCTGTGCTGCATCTGTGTCCTCTCAAATAAACACTGAGTTTCCAAAATCCAGCTTTAAACACCTCACAGAACCTTTTTTTCTATGTTTGTTTATGGTCAAATAAAATCCAAAGTATATATGTTCTACATTTGTTGCCTGCTTAAATTGAAACACTTGCTGTATCAGAAAAGCCATACTGCTCTATACTGGGTACACCAGGATTTGTTTGCTTGTTTGCTTCAATTGTCGACTTGTTTACAAAAATGGTGGTACAAATGGTGATATGCCATTTCAGACACGGCAACTGTGTCCAACTGCTGCTCATTCCTTGGTGGTAGAAGAGACAGGCAGGCAGAGAGAGGTTACACGGCCAGGAAAGCTATAGGCAGCAAGCAGGCAGACGGACAGAGTTTCCTGTTATCGAATGATTGCAGTGCAACGCTTGGTATTAATAACTGGTAAAAAAATGAAATAAAAAACTGTTGGTCTACATCTTCCTTTATCTGACTGAGACTAGTGATAGCAATAATTTTAGAAGTGTATTCTGCCTCAGACGGCCAGGAAGCCGCCACCATTTGGCATGGCACTGAAACAATAGGGATCATCCTCCCCCGGTGATCAATGTAAATTAACTGCTGGTACCCCTGTGGCTGGGGAGAACCTTTTGTTCATATTTACATTGCAAAGACAAACTTACCTCAGATAGATTTGGAAAGTATATCTGTATGTTATGAAATGTGAATCTATTCATATTTGGGATCATCTTTATTGTCTGAGTACAAGGAGTGCAATAGTCAAAGTGTATGACTGGTCAGGACAATCCATAAGTAATATTTCTGAATCTTGGTGTATACATACAACTGGATAGCCATTTAATAATGCTAATTGCCGTAGGAGTGTCCTTGGGCCATTAGACACAATGGCGCCAGGTAAAGAACCAATCACCTTTTATTGTATTGTATTGTACTTCAACTGTATGCAACTCCCCTCAGTTAAGTGTATTTAAGTAGAACACTTTCATTGTTTAAGTTAGATTTAATGGTGGATGCTTTCGGGCTGAAACTCTTATGTCTCCCTTGACGCGCCATTGTAACGAATAAACCTGTTTCCTGAAGTTCCGGAGTCTGCCACCAGTCTGCAATTATTACTACAAAACTAATTGCTTTCACTAGTCAGCGTGTGGGAACAACATCTTCAAATAATCAGGTGGCAATTAAAGCAGTCTTTCTCAAATAGTGGGGCAATGCCATGGGGGGCCGCGTATGACCATGGGGAACATTTTTTTTGAGGTACTAGAATAAAGTGTTACAAATAATACTATGTACAGGTTCCAGAGGGCCAGCAAATATAAACTAAACTTGGCTCCAACAGTGTCAAGTCAAGTCAAGTCAAGTAGGTTTTTATTGTCGTTTCAGCCATATACACAGTACATAGTCAGACGAGACAACGTTTCACCGGGAACAATTGGTGATACACATCAGTCACAGTATGGACAAGACAGATACATAATAGTGCCTACATACACTATTGCGGGACTACACAGATTCACTCACCCACTCACACACACAACTACACACGCACGCATGCACACTCTTGTACACATATGTACATACATTACAACACAGTTGTAAACAATTGGCAGGTCAAATTACAGGTGACCTAAAACAAAGACGCTAGACAGGGCATGGCTTTTAGCAGAGCACTGTGGCTAGTGGTGTGATTTGTAAACAGAAGACTGTTCTACATAAATATAAATCATAGCAGCAAGGCTAGGGGTTATGATTTGTAAACAAAAGACTGTTCTACATAAATATAAGTGATAGCAGCAAGAAAGTGCGGGGGGCATAAAGGTGCAGTGTGCTGTAACGCGCTGGTTTGCATCCTGAGTTACTAAGAAATTCCAGTCCAATTGCACTACAGGTTGTTCAGCAGTCTGACAGCCTGCGGGAAGAAGCTCTTCCCCGTCTAGAGGTGCGGGCAGTGATACTGCGGAACCTTCTGCCAGATGGTAGTAAGGTGAATAGTCCATGGGAGGGATGGGTAGTGTCTTTGGTAATGTTTGGCTTTCCGCAGACAGCGGGTGCTGTAGATGTCTGAGAGGGGGGCAGAGAGACTCCGGTGATCTTTTCGGCTGTCCTCACAATCTGCTGCAGGGCCTTAAGTTCTGCCGCGGTGCAGTTGCCGAACCACGCTGTGATGGCGCCGCTGAGGATGCTCTCAATCGTCCCTCTGTAGAAAGTTGTGAGGATGGAGGTTGGGAGATTGGCTTTACGCAGTCTTCTCAGAAAGTACAGACGCTGCTGGGCTTTCTTTGTGATGTGTGTGGTATTGAGAGTCCATGAGAGGTAGTCAGTTATGTGTGTGCCCAGAAACTTTGTGCTCTGGATAATCTGTACTGGAAGGTTGTTGATGCACAGTAGGATGTGTTTATGCAAAGTCCGCCTGAAGTCGATGACCAGTTCTTTTGTCCACGCTGAGGGACAGGTTGTTGTTGGTGCACCAGTTGCTGAGCTGAGCCACCTCCTCTCTGTACGGGGCCTCGTTGCCTCCGCTGATCAGACCCACCACGGTAGTGTCAACAGCAAACTTGATGATGTGGTTTGAGCTGTGCGTTGCCGCACAGTCATGGGTGAGGAGTGTGAACAGCAGCGGACTGAGCGCGCAGCCTTGAGGTGCTCCTGTGTTCAGTATGGTTGTGTCGGAAGTCTTGCTCCCGATCCTGACTGCTTGTGGTCTCCCTCTCCCTCTCCACCTTCAAGAAACTCGTGAAGACTAAGCTCTTCCAAGAATATCTCCTGGCGTAAACTTTGAGAATGCACTTAATAATTTAATTTCTCTACATTGTGTTACACTATTGCACTTTCAACTTAAAACAGTGCAGATTCTATGTTAGCAATACGCACTCCTTGTTAGTTCATTGTGTTGTAGCTTGAATGTTATCCTCTTTTGTAAGTCGCTTTGGATAAAAGCGTCTGCTAAATGCCTAAATGTAAATGTAAATGTGGTCTGCCCACCAGGAAGTCCAGGATCCAGTTGCAGAGGGTTGTGTTCAGGCCAAGTTTGTGTCTCTGACTTAAGTGTAAATGTACTTCACTAAATGTTTGTTTCAGCCAGTGATATATTACAGAATTGCTACATTACGAGAGTTGTGACACACCCTTTAGTTAAGTCTTATGGCCAGGTTGCCTAATAGGTTTGAATGCAAAATCTCTTAAAAGCAGCTTAAATGGTAAAATATGAATGAACTTGTTATCATGTTCTGATATGCATGTGCATGAGATGTGCTTGGTTTTACATTTCAATAAAAGTAAACTTTTTACATAATTTTTAAGAATATCACAATTTTCCATTTTTATCTCATTGGAATACATAGGGACAACCCATCAACCTGACAACCTACCCCGCGATGGTGTTGTGCGAGGTATATTTGACGGCCCATATCTTTTGAACAGAATGATTTCTAATAGAGCTAAATTCCTCCATTTGTATCTCATATATTAGGCATCAGTTGTGTGCTGAAATGGAATTTCTGCAGGACACTATTTTGGTGGAAATTAAACTGAAGTAAAAAGTGTGACAATCAACCCCGCTCTCCGCTATTTCACTCACATCTGTAAGTGCCGCGCCTGCAGCATTTCTGATACAATTAGCCGCGCTGGCAGTCATTTCCAATGGTGCTCAAACACAAGAGAATGGTCTACAGTCGCCATCTTGTGGTCATTTATCGTACAGCACTTTTTCAGCTTTTTGTAACCAGATCATAGACCATGTCTTTTCCGGACGAGACCATATCTTTTATTGGTAAATGAAAGATTATTGCTAGCAACGCAGGTTTATTTAAAAAAAGAGCTTGGAGGGTAAATTCTTTTAAACTTTCTCTATGGTCTTCTCGTCATTCCAAACGTTCTTAGATGTCTGGGAGAGTAATTTTAATGCAAACTATCAAACAATCAAAAATACTTAAAATGTTACAGTTTCTGTCTAGACCCATTACTTTCATGCCTAGACAAAATTCTGCCGATTGTTCCTCACCTACATGCTTGGGAATGTATAATGTGGACACACTAAGCCTATTTCAAGTACCGCACTGTAGCATTGCTTATTCTATTGGCCGTGCTGGCGGTCATTCCTCATCCACACATAAAGTGGTCTATAGTCGCCCTCTTGTGGTCATTTAGTGTACGGCACTTTTTCAGCCTTTTGCAACCGGACATTTCTTTGGCAAATGAAAGATTATTGCTAGTAGCGCAGGTTAATTTTTAAAAAGCCTTGTAGGGTAAATTGTTTTAAACTTTCTCTATGCTCTTCTCGTCATTCCAGACGTTCTCAGAAGTCTGGGAGAGTAATTTTAATGTAAACAATCAAACAATAAATCCAGACATATACATCACTAAATGTTAATTGCTTTGTTAACTACTTAGTAACTACTAACTGTAAATGTTTGATCATGGGACCATAATCCCATCTCTATGAAGGCGGTATGAAGGCCATATTACTGTATTAACCAGACCATTTGTCTTAAGTGTCTTCTGTGTTTTTCTTCTGCAGACTGGGTTAGATGCTCTCTTCAATGTGAGCTGGGACTCCAATCTTCCTGAGTCTCAATTGGCTTGCAATTTAAATCAGGTGACTGATACATAATCAAACACATTCACACAGAGACTGTGTAGGTGTTATGAATTCACTATTCACATATTATACACTAGAGCATTTTTCAAATCGGTGTCCTGTGTTTCTGCACTGGGAACAATCAATCTTCAGGAATTTGAAGATGTTATGGAGGTGTGAAATCCAGGTCGATCCATCTGATTAAAGTCATTTTTTTGCTGGTATTGATTTTAATTGTCTTGTCCTCTTTGTTCTGCTGCCATGTAAATATTGACTGTAAATAAATAAGCACACTATTTCAAAAGAAAGTTCAGATAATTTTATTAATAAACTATTACTTTGCACTTTACTTCCCACTCCATGTGTCTTAAATATTATGTCACTCTACTTTGTCTAGAATATTAACACTTTATTAACACATTTGCAGGCCTTCATTATGTAGATAGCTGATATGTGGACATAGTTGCCTCCACTCCATACAGTATATTATGGGGTGCCGTTTGTAAAGCGGCTCGTGCTGAAAATTACAGCAACATTTTGTCACATTCAGCTTTAAACAATGTTTAAAAAATGGGTGTCAATTTTTAAAACTCAAGTTTTTGTCATCTTACAGATATTTTAAATAGTTAAATCTAAATATTAAATGTAACACCTAAATGTTAAACCTAAATACTGAATCCAAATCTAAATGTTAAATCTAAATATTAAATCTAAATGTTAAATGTAAATGTAAATGTTAAATCTAAATCTACATGTAAAATGTCAATGTTAAACCTAAATGTAAATCTATATCTAAATGTTAAATATCAATCTAATTGTTAAATCTAAATGTTTCAGGTGAAACTAAACATTAACTAATATGCAAATTCCACTATGGCCACGAGAGGGCACACTTTGACTGACTTTGGCATCGCTTGCTCAGCAAGAGCCTTTCTCGCCTTCCTCCATCTGGTAGAATCTACAACTGTTCTTATGGTTGGTTTGCAAACATGTCTGAATCATCCTTAGCAGAACGCATCGGCAGAGCCGTTCTGGCGGCAATCCAGAGTTTCTCTACAGCGACGATGACAGCGACAGCAACCCCCAGAGGGCTACCACCACAGGCAAGCTCGGTAAGTGTCTGTGTTTTCCAAATCCCGTAGCATTGGGGTTCTTGTCAAGGCTAACTTAACTAAACTAGCTAACGGCAGCTGCTAGAGATTTGCGTTGGGTTACAGCTAGCGGAGGCGACTCATGGCGCCAAATGAACGGTGTAAGAGAGCACTCGAACGTTACAGTTAGGCTAGCTAGCCGCTAATGTTTTATTTAACACGAGAAGGCTATATGGGTAATGTTAGTGTAACAGTGTTATAAATAAACTTTATTTTTTTAAGTGAACTTCCCCAAATCCCTTACTGTTTACCTATGTGATTCCTTTGGTTCCATGAATCACTTTGTTATTGTTTCAGACCGGGCGTTTATTGAGGTTGCACACACCGGGGAAAGCTGGATGTCTTAGTGCTCCGTGGGTGTAATTCATTTGTACAGCCAACTTTTAATTGTTTTCTATGACATGTATGAGTTTTGTGAAGTGGAAATGCATACGGTCGTTTTCGCTGTTGTAGAATGTCAGATATGCAAATTAGCGTCATAAAATACGTGTGAATTGTCGAACATTAATTAGCCATTAAGCAGATGCTAACTGGCTAACATTATCATCGGGATGCCAGCATTCTTGTCCCCTGTCCTCTCTGACATGCCCTGTTTGATGTGTTACAAAGAGTAAATGCTGACAGATCTACTCCACGTCTACCCATCATTTTGTCTCCAATAAGAGAATTATTACTCCGTTCATTTGGAGCCATGAGTCGCCTCCGTTAGCTGGAACCCAACGCAAATCTCTAGCAGCTGCCGTTAGCTAGTTTAGTTAAGTTAGCCTTGACAAGAACCCAATGCTACGGGATTTGGAAAACACAGACACTTTAATAAACAATTTTTATTCTTTTATCTTTTTTTATCTTTTATTCTTTGCACTGTACATCCCACTCCATATGACTTGAATATTATGTCACTCTAAGTTGTCTAGAATATTATCACTTATTTGTAGGCCTTCATCATGTAGATAGCTTCTATGTGGACATAGTTGCCTCAATTACACAGTATGTTATATCTTTCCATTTGTCTATTTGTAGAATGTATGGAGAGTCAATTAGACTGATTCTGATTCCCCCTTGTGATTTGAATGTGGTGACATCATTTCATTTATGGGTCTTTGAATAGCAGTCTTGCAAAATAATTCCATCAGGTACACAACTGTGCTGAAACATGTAAGCCAACAATATTTGTCTGGCCTCGTCCTTAAATAGATGAATTTTTGATCTTTTGACTAAGACACACTCTTTGGGAGTGTCGTGCCTGGCGCTCCCACAAGGGGCCCCAGAGTAAAGACACGCTGTGACAAGACCCATATATGAATCCCAGATCTAGAGAGGGCTGTATGTCAGCAGTGCAGCTCAGAGAGACTCGTGGCCGGTGGTGTTGGAAAGCCTTACTTTTGAAAATCGAGATCCAGCGCTATGGATCAGTTAGTGCTCTTGCTTTTGTGGCTAATTACAAAAACCCACATGCACCCATAATCTGAACATCCCTTTGTTGTTGTTGTTATTATTATTAATGTTAATAATGTGCATTATTAGGGAGTGTTGTGCCTGGGGCTCTCACACAGGGGGACCAGCTGAACTCCAAGCTATGGTGTAAAGACTACAACTATCACATGTTTACACCGCTACTACAACTATCAAATGTGGAATCCACTACCATGAGTATCACATGGAAGACCGCTACCACATGTGTAACCCACCAAGTCAAGTCAAGTAGGTTTTTATTGTCGTTTCAGCCATATACACAGTACATAGTGAGACGAGACAACGCTTCACCGGGAACAATTGGTGATACACGTAACTGTTAAAACACAGTATGGACAAGACAGATACGTAATAGTGCCTACATACACTATTGCGGGACTACACAGATTCACTCACCCACTCACACACGCACTCACACACACAACTACACACGCACGCGTGCTCTTGTACACATATGTACATACAGCGCAACACAGTTATAAACAAGGCAGGTCAAGTTACAGGTGACCTAAAACGAACACGCTAGACAGGGCATGGCTTTTTAGCAGAGCACTGTGGCTAGTGGTGTGATTTGTGAACAGAAGACTGTTCTACATAAATATAAATAATAGCAGCAAGGCTAGTGGTAAGATTTGTAAGCAAAGACTATTCTACATAAATATAAGTGATAGCAGCAAGAAAGTGCGGGGGCATAAAGGTGCAGTGTGCTGTAACGCGCTGGTTTGCATCCTGAGTTTCTAGGAAATTACAGTCCAATTGCACTACAGGTTGTTCAGCAGTCTGACTGCCTGAGGGAAGAAGCTCTTCCCCATTCTGGAGGTGCGGGCGGTGATACTGCGGAACCTTCTACCAGATGGTAGTAAGGTGAAACCACTGTCCAAAGTAATGACTGGATCACACTCCCCATGATGCACAATATATAAGTTGCCTTGCTAAGCACACACATTTTATCCTCTTTTTTCAGACTTGTGTTTGTGTTTGTGTTTTCATTGGCTGCACAGTTTTGAACAAGCAAAAGTCCTGAAGTGGAGAGTTGAATGGGCAGTGGAGCATCTGCCTGTTGCCATAGACCACAGAAAGGTGTTAGCCTGTCACAAAGAAGTCGATTGAAATTTCAGTTGTGTATGGTAAAGTTATGTCACTCACGGTACAGTAACGTGTGTTTGTTTTCATTATTTTGAAATGACTGACCCATGCTCTATTCACAAACAAGTCTCAGGGGCAGGTCAGCTGTAGCCCAGTAGCTGGACAAATGTTTTGGGTCAGTTCTCTATTCAGAGAAAATAATGTTGTGTTATCTCATACATTTTCAGCTTCTATGCCTTGTGTTTTGTGGGCATCAATGTTACCATTTCCTTCAGCGGAGTTAGGTTAGGGTGTTTTGCAATGTGTGGCTCCTCTGACCATCACTCTGCTTCACATAGGACGTCCACGTCTGATGGTCTCGACTGAGAACAACGTGAAACTGATGGACATGGAGTTCTCTGTAGACACCGTTGCCAACTTCCTTGGTGTCAGTATACAAACTGTGTACAGACGAATGGACGAGTGTGATCTGTCAGTTCGAGGTCGGTACAGTCAAGTGGCAGATGATGAGCTAGATGGCTTAGTTAGTTCTGAAGGAACGCATGCCTCACTGGGGATACAGGATGGTTACAACAGCGTTGGAATTAGAGGGATGTCGGGTGCAGTATGACCGAGTCAGAGCATCGTTGCACCGAGTGGACACGGTGGGAGCAATCTCTCGTCTGGCACAGCTCGGCTGTGTGATTCGAAGAACTCAGTCTCTGGACCATGTCGCTTATGCACGTCGACACCAACCACAAACTGATTCGGTATGTAGTCAAAAATGTGTTTTTCCGTTTTACTCAGTGTCTAGTGCGTTAATTTTAGTTTTGAAGATGTAACAATTGTATAATTTCAGCTACATAGTGATTTTTGGTGGTGTGGATGGCTTTTCACGGAAGGTAGGCAATGTTGCGTATACCATTAGGTAGCCTAATGTTGGTCGGACCTTTAGGACTAAACTTATTCTATACTTTCATAGATAACGTACCTATAGGTGCTGCACCGAACAACCTTGCTGCAATCACTCTGGCTTTCTTTCAAGAAGCAGTGGGGAACTTCGGCTTTCCACTGAGGTAGGCATACGAGAATAATGTAGAAGGCCTATGTATGAGTTCAGTAATCACACCAGACCGAATTTTTCGATATACAATGATTTATTGACTTAATAGGATTTGGCGTTAAACCTTGACAACACATGTGCTTTCGCATTTCCAGAGTACGTAGCGACCAGGGCGTTGAGAATGTGGATGTCGCCCGGCTCATGTTCACCGTCCGTGGGACAGACAGTGGCAGCTTTATTACAGGAAAGAGTGTCCACAATCAACGGTGAGATTTATGTACCAGCATTAGTTATACTTTGGCACCCGTTTGTTTGGAATTTCGACTCGCAAGTCATTATGCATGGTATGTATCGTCTTTATATGCTTATTTTTGCCAGCATTGAGAAGCTGTGGCGAGATGTGTGGACATCTGTGCCAAACGTGTTCTATGATGTTCTGCATTCCCTTGAAGAATGTGGATACCTCGACATCACAGACCCAATCCACCTTTCCTGTTGCCACTATGTCTTCGTTGCTCGACTTCAAGATGACCCCAAATCAGTTGTGGACAATGGGAAGTTTCTACAATCCTGTGCCTGAACACAACATCGAGGTGTGTGGTCTGGTGGTCCACTACACGTTTTTAATAGCATAGCCAACAATTCTGTGATGCTATCAGACCTTTAAAAAAGTGTGCAAGATTACTATAACTGACCTTTGAAATGAAATACAAAACCTTTCTTTTAGGGACTGAGCATTCCACACATGGACTGGGAGAGCATTGGTTTCATTGCAGATGAGCACTCCTGCACTGTCGTCCCTACAATCGAATGTTCCCTGAACGATGAACAAATGGCAGCAATGCGTGAAACTGTAGACCCCACAGCATTTGGTTGAGACACTTATTTAGCTGCACTTCAGTTTTGCCAAGCAGTTATAGGTTAGTTCTTGATGGTAAAAGCTGACCATATCTGTTAATACTTGGGTATATAGGGTGTTGCCAGAAGTGACAACTGCTTGTAATGTGTAATTTTTTTATAATCATAAAACAGTGACAAACATACAAACAACTTTTAATGTATTTTCCTAAATAATCTCTTTGAAGTGGTCAAAGACTTTTCAAAGAAATTTTGAAACCTATTAAAGAATTGCTGCATATCCTGTTAACATTTAAGTCCAACGAAAGATTTATTTCAGAACATGCATTACACTTAAATGTTTTTAGGTAAGCACATTGACCAACAATGGATCAACAGACATGGGTTAAAAGTTGTGTAATACACCACATTTCTAAATCACCAATTTTAACGTTTTCAAAAATTACCAAAGAAATGTTTAAACTTCCAGAACCAACAATGAATCACTGTGTATACAAACCAAGTGTATAGACTGGTGTGGTTTGTTTATTGCGTACCTAAACAAGGCCGAATCCAGTGTTGTGTGTACGAACACAGGACACAAGGTCATCTTTGAAGGATTTGTAATCCTGGTAATGTGACGGAAGCCGGAGAGTCTCAAAACAAGTAGATCCTTTGGGGAAAGTCCCATTGACAACTTCTACCGAGATGTTGTTAGGCAAAACCTCCCATCCTGTCAAGAACTTGCACAGTTCAGTTGGTGTTGCTATGAAGCAAATTAATATGGCCATAGAACACTTCAAAAATACAGCAACTACTTTATTACTCATTACTTTTGTAAATAAAGAAAAGGCATTTAGGTAATTTCATGGCAAGTGGTCACCTCCAGAACACCAATACAATGGCAGACATTTTCACATTGTGACATGACTATATGAAATCTAAGGATTTGACATGAAAAACACTGAACAAAAAAATATAAAATGCTGTGCTACACTCTGTCACATCTATGATGTGTACATGTCCACTACAAACATACCACTGGAAATGAACTGCTGAAGACAGCCTACAATGCGTGCCTTGGTTTCAACAGAACAGTTGTCATCATCTTCCTCCTCCTGATCCATGTGATGTGCTGTAGAAGCACCTAAAGTAAAAACATGAGCACCAACTCTTTTCAATTTGTTATTATTGTGTGTGTGTGTGTGTGTACATGAAGGTGTGTGTGTAATTTACCTCAGAGCTTATGTTTCCTATTCCTTTTGGGGATAGCAAGGGCACGGTGTCAGGACCACGGTCCACATCGGTGTGTCTTTCAAACCTTGTCTGAATTGCTTTTTGTGTTTCTTGACACACCCAATGACCTGTTAGTAATGAGTAAAGAAAGTCTACATGACATTACTGCATTTTTGTCCCCATGCGTTGAGTGATTTCTAAATTATGAAAATAGACACTCTAACTCACCTTATGTGTGATTTTGGGAACTCTGTGATGAATAAAGCTGAAATAGGGGTCACTTCTCGGAAACTTTACAGGCAGCAAATCTTATGCTGAAAGGGAAAGGAGAAAAATTACGAGAAAGATTTCGCAGCAGGTGCGTTTTCGCCAAACAACGCTGGATGAGTCCACCTTATATATGGTATGCTGTCTTGTAATAAATCCTCATATGGATTGAATTTAATCTTAGGTAAAGACACTACATCTCTATTTCTAGGGAAAAAAGGGATTTTGATGAAGCCACTGTTTAGCTTGGGATTTCTCAGGAACAGAGGAATGTAGAAATAAACGGTTTTCACCCACTGAGAGCTTAGTCTCACCTTTCAAACAAGCCATAGTATGTGTCCAAAGCTATAACACAGAATACACTGTGGCTCTACAAAAATCATCAACAATGATCTAGATTGCCGGCATTCTGGGCAAAAACTTGCAAAAACAGCGTAGCATTCAAAGTGTTAATAGATTAAAATACTTTAAATTGTGTATTTTAGACACACACTGTCACAAGAAGCAGAAAACTGACTAGTTATTCTAAATTTTGGAAATACATTCTTTTTCACTCACTGCAGAGTCAACAGTGACTACAAAACCAATTTCCTATTTGTTGATGTCAGAGGGGGAGGTCCCAGGAAAAGGCCAAGTTCTGGACCCTGGCCGTTTCTTCATCTGACAGCTTTGACTCTCCTTCCAACTTGAATGTAGAGGATTTCAAGTTTGTAAATAAAAAAAAGAGCTAAGTTAGAACAAGGATTCAAGAACACAGGTTTCATGTATTGTTGATCATGTACAATGTACAATTTCAAATATGTACAATACATACAGTTTGCCAAACTGTTAAAGCACTTTGAGCGGCATCTTGTATGAACTGTGCTTTACAAAGAACATTTATTATTATTATAAATTATTTTAAGAAATTGTTTTACCAAATAAAACAAATCAATTAGCATAGCATATCAACACAAATCATTTGTATAGACACAAGCCTGACTGATTGTCTTATATCCAAATCTGGACAGTCCTCAGGGTTAACTGTGGCTGTCTCTACACTTCCACCCAGCAACACGTGGACAAAAGCATTGCTGAGTCCTGACAGGCAAGGTCCTCTGTGGAGAAAACAATGGCCCACAATTCTCCCTGCTACAACAAACATGTCACTATTGAACAGGAAGGGTGAGGCTGAGGGGACCAAATGATCCGGTATGATCTGGGCACTTCACTGGGCATTCAATGAAAATAAAAACATAATAGCAGAAGAACATAACAGGCTTCCTTCCATACTTTTATCATTATAAAATCATAAAAGCAATAACAAACCACACACCAAAATTCAGGTGAAATCCAGAGGTGAGCTTTTCCACACAAATGGAAAGAAAGAAGCGGGTTACACCCAGCCCAATGGCTGCATCTCCTGCAACATGATGTACATTTTGTGAAAAAGTGAAAGTCATTCCCATTGGTCATTGTGATCACAGGGCACATAACAGCTTACAGTGCGCACAACAAAATTCAACCTCTGCATTCAACACATCACACATGTGAGCAAGGGGCAGCCATGACAATGGCGCTCGGGGAGCAGCAGTGTGTGGGGATGGTACCATGCTCAGGGCACTTAAGTCACAGGGAAGGATGTTGGGATGTCGGTGTTGGGAATTTAACCTGTGACCCTTAGGCTGCAAGTCAAATTCCTTAACCGCTACCCCATGACTGCCCCTTTTCAAAGTGAATGCGAAAGAAATGGACATTTTCAGACCCATTATCACCCATTTTTTCTATGTGATACTTTATAGCTACCTTCAAGGCGGCAGTTCAGTGGTCGTGCCCACATGAGGCCATTTGTAAAAGGATATTATAGCCATGTCCTGCTCGACAGGACTTTTTCGAATGTCCATCGACAGAAAAAGCGGGAAGCGGGAAGTCTCTGCACTCTGTAGTATAGCTTTGGCAGGCTCACTGACAGTATGCCAGGCTAAATTGACCTACAACAAATAAATAAATAAATTAGTACATAAAAATAATACACCTTTTTTCGTAGATGCTAATTGTTTCAATTTCTCCTCGTCCATTTGGTTGATCTTGTTTATCACTTCTCTGCGACAGTCGTCTTCTTTTGAAGACTACCGGAATCGGCAGTCCTTTGCCCAGTGTCCTCATTTACCACAGACGTGGCATTCTCCCTTGACAGGCCTCTTCTCTCCATTGAATGACTACCGCCCTGTAGCACTCACGCCCATAGCGCTTTGAACGACTTGTCCTGGCACACCTCAAGAAATGCTTGACGCCCACACTGGACCCTCACCAATTTGCCTACAGAAGCAACAGAAGCACAGAAGATGCGATATCCACAGCGCTTCATTATGTGCTCTCATACTTGGACAGGAAGAATGCATATGCAAGAATGCTGTTTGTTGACTTCAGCTCAGCATTCAACACAGTCATCCCCTCCAAGCTAATCGCCAAACTCGTCGACCTTGGAATCAGCAACCCCATCTGCAACTGGATCATGGACTTCCTGACCAACAGACCCCAGTTTGTTAGGTCAGGCCAGAACCGGTCCACCACCCTGTCACTGAGCACCGGTGCACCACAAGGCTGTGTGCTATCCCCATTCCTCTACTCCCTTTTCACCCATGACTGCAGGCCTGCGTATGGATCCAACTCCCATCATCAAGTTTGCAGATGACACCACGGTGATTGGACTCATCAGTAACAACGATGAGTCTAACTACAGGGAAGAGGTGAAGCACCTGGCTGCATGGTGTGCTGACAACAACCTGCTCTTGAACACCAGCAAGACCAAGGAACTCATTGTGGACTTCAGGAAAGAGAAGGGAAACACCCACGACCCCATCCACATCAATGGTATGGCTGTGGAACGTGTCTCCAGCTTCAAATTCTTGGGGACCCACATCTCCGAGGACCTGTCCTGGTCGACCAACACCTCAAGCCTGGTCAAGAAGGCCCACCAGCGCCTCTTCTTCCTAAGGACACTAAAGAAAAACCACCTGTCCACTGGCATCCTTAGCAATTTCTACCGCTGTGCGATCGAGAGCATCCTGACTAACTGTGTGACAGTTTGGTATGGAAATTGCTCTGTCGCTGGTCGCAAGGCTCTGCAGCGAGTGGTGAAAACTGCTCAGAGAATCACAGAGACTCCACTTCCTGCCATTGAGGATGTCCATAGAAAAAGATGTCTGCGGCGGGCACGCAGCATTCTGAAGGACACCTCTTCAGCAACAACAAACTGTTTCAACTCCTCCCCTCCAGAAGGCGCTACAGGAGCCTACAGACTAAAACCACCAGGTTCAGAAACAGCTTCTTCCCCACAGCCGTCACACTGCTGAACTCTGTCCCCCACTGAACCTCACAATTTGCTGCTATAGCCCTTGGACTGCACATCTGTATATACTTAATACATCTGTACATCTGTATATACTTAATACATCTGTACATAACTATCTCTACAGCATATCTGTATATTGCCCTTATATTGAATCTATATAGCACATCTGTATATTACCCTTACTATCTCTTCACCTTACATGTATATTGCTCTTCTGCCTATTTATTATTACTACTCTTATCTGTACATAATTTGCTCTTTAACTGTACATACTGCATACTGTATATACTGCACTTCCTGCTAGATGCAGGCAAACAACACATAGCCTAAACAGGAACATTCCTGCACATACCAAAGCCTGGCTCCTGACAAGTATCGACACATGACCACTGGTCAAGGCTATCTCTTAGGTCTTCACCGTGTCACACCAGTTATTGAATGAACATTCTGTACAGACTTGGCTGGACAGATAATTCGAAGCAGCACACAGATGAAGATTATTCATTTGACAGTTAGAAAGGAGTAGCAAGAAATCATTTAAAATGACATCGAATTCTAACACCTCTCTCTCTATAAGAACTTGCATGGGACTCCAAGTCAGAGATTGGCATCTGCTCTTGGCATATGGGGCAGCATCCCTATAGGACATTCATATGTGGAAAGTTTTGTTGGTAGCCATTAATGTCACTGAAATACATATTACAAATACACTGAGTTTGAATTCTGGACATGCAAACAGGATGTTACTTACTTAGTCAGTCTGATCATCGATTTCAGTTACCTCACAGCTTTTTATCTGGGCTGCGAGGATAACCAGAGGATATGACACCAGAGGGAAAAAAAAAAAGTACAACATACTTGTACAACCTTGTCATCTGAGTTTCCACCTCAGCATTTCTTGGCCTATTCAGAGGTTGTCTATAAATGAACCATATAAATCAATTAATAAAATGTTATCATCACCTTTGTTGCTATAACTTCAAGCAACTATAAAAAATAATAATAATAAAAAAACTAGGTAATTTTGACCATTTTACTGGGGTGGATCTTCTCTACTGCGTGATGTGGAGCTTATCAAGGTCAAGAAATGTCTTGCTGATCCTAATATATCGGCATTCTCCTACAAAAACACTGATTCACAAAGCTAAGTCAATTGTATAACATGACGCTGTTCTCCTTTACCTGGAATAACTTATTTTTCGCTTTTTTGGTCTGCTGTGACCAAATCACAGCATAAATCACCAGCTAAAACTGCCGGACACCTTAGCGCGAGTGTGTATATTTTTCTCAAAATATCAAGGTACCGATGAATCCAGACAAATCCATGACTCTTATTACTGTATCAGTCTGAAGAAAGACTCATGCCAGGAACACATGCGTAGAGTGGTTCGTTCAGACTCGTTTGCAGACCAGACTGCAAAAATCTGCCGGGACTAGCAAACCACCGGGTACCTTTCAGTTAGTTGGGATATTCGGATGGACAGTCTGTTTCTGTTTCTGCTGTCCAATATAGATCAAAAAGTCAGCTAATCATGTCACAGTCACACAGCAATTTCTCAACTTGAATTTCGTCAGTCCAAATTAAAGACGCTGGAAAGTAATGTAAAAATGATAGCCATCTACATCACACACTAATACTTTTTTTTTTTCAATTATTTCAATTTCAACTATTTTTTAAGTTACTTGATTTATCATGAAACATTCTAATTCAATTTTTCTGGCACATTTATACTTCCATAGTCACAGTAAAATTGAATTTGAATTTTGAGAACTAAACGTGAATAAATAATAATAAATTCAAATTATACTATTCACAGTCAGTTTTTCAATGCAAGGATTCAAATTAATAAATATAATTTCACACTATGTGATTCAAATTCAGTTTTCCAATGCAACTATTCAAGTTTAGCGATTCAAATTCACCTATAAATTCCTCAAATTCAGTTTCTGATGGAACATATTTCTGCCCATAAACATTACTCATTCATCTAACCAGTCCAAGTTTATCCCTTCACCTCTGAAGGATGTCTTCCTCCGTACTTCACTTCACTCCGTAGTGCCACAAGAGTTCTTAATGCACTTGATGTCAGAAAAAGTACAGTGTGTCTGGGACCATCAGGGAATTTCAAATGGAAATGTACAGGCTTGACATTGTGTTTCTTTCTAGAGTGGTTCATTTGCCTCCCTAATGTGTTCTTGAGAGGATGACACTCGCAGAGGAAAGCTTGCGCATCAATACAAAGACTGCCACCATCTTTGCCCTTGAAAAAAAAAAAGATAGCACATGACTCCATCCTCCGGTTCATCCATTAACTTTTTTCCTTCAGAAGCAGGGATGACTCGCCCATGGTAATCACATGCAATATCTCCTTTGAGAAAGGCACGGTGGTAATTACACCTACACAGAACAGAGAAAGGCAAGGTAGTAATTACACCGACACAGAACAGAGAAAGGCACAGTGGTAATTACACTGACACAGAACAGAGAAAGGCACAGTGGTAATTACACCGACACAGAACAGAGAAAGGACTTGTCATGTCCTCACAAAACTTTGACGCTGCTTTTCATATGTCATCCAATGTTTGTTGTTTGCTCACCTTTTCCCTTGCTTTCTCCAAAGTCCTTAATGTCAAGCCCCTTCCATTTCTGGTCAGTGACCGCCTTTAATTTTCTCATCTTCTTCGATGGTCATCTTCTCCGTTGATATCCAATGCTGACGAATGTCTTTAAATTCTGGAAGGTTTGTGTTCCATTTCTCTTTACAGACGATGAACCAATGTCAGTTCATGCCTGCCGAAGTGAGCTGAAGTAAATTTTCAGTTGGAGTCATTAAACAAATCATAAACAATGAAAAGCAGTTCAAAGAATTACATATAACACTGTGCTCCTTGTCTTCCAGAGTGTTTGCAACATACTGTTTTCTTTTCAAAGACAAGACAGATGCTTACAGAGGATACATTTTGTGCGCTGCTTGCACTGCTCTCTACCACTTGTCGTAAACGCTGCGGTCTTCATATCCAGCACTTATCTTCATCTGTTTTGTGGCCGGTAGGCCATCAAGAGTGACAGGAAACTCTTCAACAAATTGTTCAAAAAAAAGTCTGGAGCTGGCCGCTTCAAAGCTGAGGAAGAAGAGCTATCAGAATAGGATATTTTCAGTACTACTTTCAGGCACACAATCTTTAACTCTTCATTCAATAATACATACATAACTGCAATCACAAGACATACCTTCCACCAGACTCCTGTGGATTGTCACGGCTGGGAACAGCACTCTTGCTGATCTGCTCGCAACTGAGATAACGGTAAAAAAAATTTGGGTTTACGTCGGTGTACATGACCTGATTTAATTTAAATGCATGGGAGGAAGGGGATCCTAAATTATAAAGTGGGTTTGTGTGTGTGTGGCTATGACCTAGTATAACACCTCTTCCCGTGTGTGAAGCAAGTTTTTTTGTTTTATCTATACACTGTCCTGGTAAAATGAAAGAAAAATCATTAATTCATTGAATATGGATTGTGGATGAAGCACTTTTAGAAATACTCACTGCCGCCAAAGACTAAGTTCTAAATCTGAATTTGCATTTGCAATGGGACCGCCCGTCTGACCGAGGAAGAAGAAGCCCTCGTCTTCCGTCTCTTCATGTTGCCTCTGCAAGGCCAGTGGGCGGATGCACGTGAAGTACAACTCAAACCACTGTGGTAATAACATAAAAATGTCAACCAGGTTGAATTTAGCAGTCTTTGGAAAACCTTATCCAGAAAGACATTTGGAGCGCACATTTGAATGTGGCAAAATACCTCTTCCTCCTCAATTATGAGAGTACAGGCCTCTGAATTATCACTGAATTGGATGGTCACACCATGAGTTGCAAGATTGCAAAAAGGGAACTCATACCTTCTTTTGTCTTGCAATCCAATCTGCTGTAGAGTCTGTCTGTAGAGAACAGTTTGTATGCATGGATGAGCACAGTTTGTAAATGTGGGTATGTTTTCTTATATTCTTAAATGTATGGAAAGCTTTTAATGACCAGGATGATTTAGTTTTGATGTGTAGGAATATAATGTGGATTCTCGCATACCTTGAAATTCACCAAACTCCTCAAGGATTTGTGGTACAGCACAGACAAGATAGCCATACAGAAATAGCGGAACTGTGTCATGGAGTTTGTTCCCACTGTACTCCCCGTCTTCAATTTAGCCGCCACAATGCACATCCATGGAGTGGTGTGCTGTGGAAGCTCCCGTTTCTTCACAGAAGAACTAATTGTACCCAACAACAGATAAGAGACACACGTTAGAAACCTTAAGAACATTTGATAATGATTGAAACCATTAGTAGTAATTTCAGAGGAGAATCCAACCTTTCTGCTGGGTCACTGACAACAAAAAAGCCTCTCCTTTTAAAACAGTTGATCAAAGCGTGGCAGGGACCTTGGTCCTTTACCATCAGAGCAAGCTCATTGTAATCCCAACGTCTGCCAACTTTTGTCCACTCCTTCTGGGATTCCTTAGCTTTTATCAACTCCTACTTGTGTTCCGCATCGCTCTAGTCCTTAATACAGGCCTACTTAAGATGATTTGGCAAATTATAATAAGGCTTCCTGCAGAGCAGGCAGTACACATTTCGCCTATCAGGGCCCTCCCTTGAATAAACACTGAAATAAATAATTATTTATACACATAAACACACACATACAAATATATATATATATATACATACACAATATCCAGAGATGTGTAATCCACTGAGCTTTGCTATCAAGAAATTTGCTGCTTATCTTCATTTAGGTGTTAATGGAGGACTTAAGCTTACATGTAATGACCCTTCAACAGCACTTGTCCATGCACCAAGGAATGCAGGGGTTCAATAGTTATCTTGGCCTTGAGAAAAATATAGAAGAAAGTGACATTACACTGTTGCGCCATTTGTTCTAGACAGCTTGCTGGTTATCAGTCACCAAGGCTAAGATTCCCTTGGTAGGCATCTGTACATCTACGTTCAGTCTGCAGTCTTCAGTGCCTCAATGTCTACAAAACTGTATTTTGAAATTTATTTTGTGGTCAGAGGAGCCACACATTGCAAAACACCCTAACCTAACTCCACTGAAGGAAATGGTAACATCGATGCCCACAAAACACAAAGCACAGAGGCTGAAAATGTATGAGATAACACAACATTATTTTCTCTATACAGAGAACTGACCCAAAATATTTGTCCAGCTACTGGGCTACAGCTGACCTGCCCCTAAGACTTGTTTGTGAATAGAGCATGGGTCAGTCATTTCAAAATAATGAAAACAAACAAACACACGTTACTGTACCGTGAGTGACATAACTTTATCATCCACAACTGAAATTTCCATGGCCTTACCGAGGGTCTTCTTTGTGACAGGCTAACACCTTTCTGTGGTCTATGGCAACAGACAGATGATCCACTGCCCATCCAACTCTCCACTTCAGGACTTTTGCTTGTTCAAAACTGCAGCCAACGAAAACACAAAGACAAGTCTGAAAAAAGAGGATAAAATGTGTGTGCTTGGCAAGGCAACTTATATATTGTGCATCATGGGGAGTGTGATCCAGTCATTACTTTGGACAGTGGTGGGTTACACATGTGGTAGCGGTCTTCCATGTGATACTCATGGTAGCGGATTCCACATTTAATAGTTGTGGTAGCGGTCTAATGTGTGATAGTTGTAGTCTTTGCACCATAGCCTGGAGTTCAGCTGGTCCCCCTTGTGAGAGCCCCAGGCACAACACTCCCTAATAATACACAACATTAATAATAATAAAAACAACAAAGGGATGTTCAGATTATGGGTGCATGTGGGTTTTTGTAATTAACCACAAAAGCAAGAGCACTAACTGATCCATAGCGCTGGATCTCGATTTTCAAAAGTAAGGCATTCCAACGCCACCGGCCACGAGTCTCTCTGAGCTGCACTGCTGACATACAGCCCTCTCTAGATCTGGGATTCATATATGGAGCTGGTCTTCACTCTGGGCCCCCTTGTGGGAGCGCCAGGCACGACACTCCCAAAGAGTGTGTCTTAGTCAAAACATCAAAAATTCATCTGTTTGAGGACGAGGCCAGACAAATATTGTTGACTTACATGTTTCAGCACAGTTGCGTACCTGGTGGAATTATTTTGCAAGACTGCTATTCAAAGACCCATAAATGAAATGATGTCACCACATTCAAATCACAAGGGGGAATCAGAATCAGTCTAACTGAATCTCCATACATTCAACAAATAGACAAGTCAAATAGACAAATGGAAAGATATAGACACATACTGTATAACTGAGACAACTATGTCCACATAGCAGCTATCTACATGATGAAGGCCTACAAATAACTGATAATATTCTACACAAAGTAGAGTGACACAATATTCAAGACATATGGAGTGGAATGTAAAGTGCAAAGTAATAGTTCATTAAGTGTCTGTTTCCAAATCCCGTAGCATTGGATTCTTGTCAAGGCTAACTTAACTAAACTAGCTAACGGCAGCTGCTAGAGATTTGCGTTGGGTTCCAGCTAACGGAGGCGACTCATGGCTCCAAATGAACAGTGTAATAATTCTCTTATTGGAGACAAAATGATGGGGAGACGTGGAGTAGATCTGTCAGCATGTATTCTCTGTAACACATCAAACAGGGCACGTCACACGAGGACAGGGGAAAGAATGCTGGCATCCCCCTTTTCCAGACTTCCAGCATGAGAAACAAAATGACAAAATTAATACACTTCTAGGCTACACATTTCAGTACATTATAGCCTTCCGTGTGAAATACTTAGCTACAGTAATACAACAGTGCTTGTGCTCGTATAGTGTAGTTTAACAAAAGTAGCATAAATTAAAAGAATGAAAACACATGTGCAGAGTTTTGAATAAAGTTCATGACAAAACAAGTGGGTTTTAAGAATTCAGGAACATTTAACACATCAAACAGGGCATGTCAGAGAGGACAGGGGACAAGAATGCTGGCATCCCGATGACAATGTAATGAGCCAGTTAGCATCTGCTTAATGCTAAATAATGTTCGACAATTCACACGTATTTTATGATGCTAATTTGCATATCTGACATTCTACTAACAGCAAAAACGACAGTATGCATTTCCACATCACAAAACTCATACATGTCATAGAAAACAATTAAAAGTTGGCTGTACAAATGACTTACATCCACGGAGCACTAAGACATCCAGCTTTGCCCTTTTCCAGACTTCCAACATGAGAAAGTCTGGGTGTGTGCAACCTCAATAAACGCCCGGTCTGAAACAATAACGAAGCGATTCATGGAACCAAAGGAATCACATAGGTAAACAGTAAGGATGATTAAGTTTAATTAAGTTTATTTATAACACTATTACACTAACATTACCCACATAGCCTTCTCGTGTTAAATAAAACATTAGCGGCTAGCTAGCCTAACTGTAACGTTCGAGTGCTCTCTTTCACCGTTCATTTGGAGCCATGAGTTAGCCTTGCCAAGAACCCAATGCTATGGGATTTGGAAAACACAGACACTTACCGAGCTGGCCTGTGGTGGTAGCCTGTGGGGGTTGCTGTCGCTGTCATCGTCGCTGTATAGAAACTCTGGATTGCCGCCAGAACGGCTCTGCCGATGTGTTCTGCTAAGGATGATTCAGACATGTTTGCAAACCAACCATAAGAACAGTTGTAGATTCTCCCAGATGGAGGGAGGCAAGAAAGGCTCTTGCTGAGCAAGCGATGCCAAAGTCAGTCAAAGTGTGCCCTCTCGTGGCCATAGTGGAATTTGCATATTAGTGAAATATTTACTTTCACCTGAAATATATAGATTTAACCATTAAATTGATATTTAACATTTAGATATAGATTTACATTTAACATTTAGAATTAACAATTAGAATTAACATTTACATTTAACATTTAGATTTACATTTAACATTTAGGTTTAACATTTACATTTCACATGTAGATTTAGAATTAACATTTACATTTAACATTTACATTTAATATTTAGATTTAACATTTATATGTATTTTTAATTTAATGTTTAGATTTAGATTCAGTATTTAGGTTTAACATTTAGGTGTTACATTTAATATTTAAAATATTTCTAAGATGACAAATATTGTTATAAATGTGCAAAATCTTGAGTTTTAAAATTTGACACCCATTTTTAAACATATATCACCTAACACATAACACATAACAAATGTGGCTGTCATTTTTAGCACGGGTCGCTTTACAAACAGCACCCCATAACATACTGTATAATGGAGGCAACTATGTCCACATAGCAGCTATCTACATAATGAAGGCCTACAAATAAGTGATAATATTCTAGACAAAGTAGAGTGACAGAATATTTAAGACACATGGAGTGGGATGTAAAGTGCAATGTAATAGTTTATTAATAATAAAATGATCTGAACTTTCTTTTGAAATAGTGTGCTTATTATTTATTTACAGTCAGTATTTACATGACAGCAGAACAAAAAACCGGCAAAAGAAATGAGTGAAAGGCAACGTATTAATCAGATGGATCGGCCTGGATTTCACACCTCCATAACATCTTCAAATTCCTGAAGACTAATTGTTCTCAACTTGGACTAAAGTGCAGAAGCACAGGACACTGATTTGAAAAATGCTCTAGTGAATAATATGTGAATAGTGAATTCATAACACCTGCACAGTCTCTGTGTGAATGTGTTTGTGCATCAGTCACCTGATTTAAATTGCAAGCCAGTTGAGACTCAGGAAGATTCGAGTTCCAACTCACAATGGCCACGTTTACATGATGTTTTTAATTCCGAATTAATTATTCGGAATAAAATAGTTCGGAATTAAAATATCCTCCTTCGAGTTTACATGGATATAATAATTCTGAATTCAGGTTTACATGGAACACACGTTAAATCGGCTTTACTTAATTCCGCTCAACGTCTGGGGGTCGGGAAGGGTTGTGATTGGGCAGGGGGCACACGTACACATTTCCGTCTACCGGGAGAAAACACACACTTCAGCTGGCTACCGGCTTTTCTGTCAACTCGGTTTGTCGCTACACCATGGATACAAACGTGGTACAAACTTTTATCGCAGTGGTCACGATAATAATTAAGCAGCAGCTCGATAATATCATCGCCCTTTACGTATGTCAGCTGAAGAGGAGAAGGGACCAACGTTTGCTGTGGAACGCTATCTGGCTGTGTGTCATCGCGTCAGAAGGGCAACCGAATGAGCATGCACCGAACGACCGGAATTATCTTTAAGCTGAATAAACGTTTACATGTTCAAGGAATAAATTAATTCCGCTTTAAAATAGGAATAAACCACCCACTTAATTTGGAATTAAGTTTCATTCCAAATAATCATTTTCATTAGGAATTAAGTGTTTACATGGTCTTTTTAAATCGGAATTCATGTTTATTCGGAATTAAATTAGCTTTATTCTGAATTAAAGCTCTCATGTAAACGCAGGGATTGAAGAGAGCATCTAACCCGATCTACATAGTAAAAACACAGAAGACACTTAAGACAAATGGTCTGGTTAATACAGTAATATGGCCTTCATACCACCTTCATAGAGATGGGATTATGGTCCTATGATCAAACATTTACAGTTGGTAGTTACTAAGTTAACTAAGCAATTAACATTTTGTGATGTATATGTCTGGATTAATTGTTTGATTGTGTACGTTAAAATTACTCTCCCAGACTTCTGAGAACGTCTGGAATGACAAAAAGACCATAGAGGTAGCAAAAAGCTGAAAAAGTGTCGTACGCTAAATGCCCACAAGAGGGCGACTATAGACCACTCTAATGTGGATGAGGAATGACCGCCAGCACGGCCAATAGTATAAGCAATGCTACAGTGCGGTACTTGCAGAATTGTGAGTGAAATAGGCTTAGTGTGTCCACATTATACATTCCCAAGCATGTAGGTCAGGAACAATCGGTAGTATCCAGTCTAGGCACGAAAATAATGGGTCTAGACATAAACTGTAACATTTCAAGTAGGCTACAAAACAAAACAAAAAAGACCCTCACGTGTACTCTGCCTTGACGTGTTGTGGGGGCTTAAAAAGTCTTAATTATTGCAGGATCTCTCACTTCCCTACCATGACTAAGACCTGCACCAAAGCGTGTATTGCAAGTCCTGTAATGTAGCATTTTTGCAATGTACCATCTGTCACTGGCTGAAACAAACATTTTGTGATGTATATGTCTGGATTGATTGTGTGATAGTTTACATTAAAATTACTCTCCCAGACTTCTGAGAATGTCTTGAATGACGAGAAGAGCACAGAGAAAGTTTAAAACAATTTACTTTACAAGCTCTTTTTTAAATAAACCTGCGCTGCTAGCAATAATCTTTCATTTGCCAATAAAAGATATGTCCGGTTGCAAAAAGCTAAAAAAGTGCCGTACGCTAAATGACCACACGGTGGCGACTATAGACCATTCTCTTGTGTTTGAGCAACATTGGAAATAACTGCCAGCGCGGCCAATAGTATAAGCAATGCTACAGTGCGGTAATTGCAGAATTGTGAGTGAAATAGGCTTAGTGTGTCCACATTATACATTCCCCAGCATGTAAGTCAGGAACAATTGGCATTAAAATTACTCTCCAAGACTTCTGAGAACGACTGGAATGATGACAAGAGCACAGAGAAAGTTTAAAACAATTTACCCTACAAACTCTTTTTTAAATAAACCTGCGCTGCTAGCATTAATCTTTCATTTGCCAATAAAAGATGTGTCCGGTTGCAAAAAGCTGAAAAAGTGTCGTACGCTAAATGACCACAAGATGGCGACTATAGAGCACTCTAATGTGAATGAGGAACAGTAGAAATGACCGCCAAAATTCAAATTAAATTTTACTGTGACCCACATCTGGTAGTTTAAGGATGGAGGAAGAGCAATCGAGCACAGATACACAGGACTCCTCTTCGGCCAATCAGCACCTGCCTTTTTGAGCACAGTGCCCACTAAACAGAGGAGGACCAAGTGTGAAGACTGGAGCGACCATGGCTGCAGATATGACAAATACGGTAATGGCAGTTTTACATTTATTTTAACGTTCTTTTGATTAACTGCTCTTAATGTTATAGCTATTTTTTTGAACGATTCGGTTTTGTCGGCGAGCTTAAACTAATCATGTTCACAGTGATATCAGACGACTAGTATGTTTCAGTTATGATTTTAGCAAGGAGCGCTGGACCTGGTCTACAAACTGCAGTGCAAAGAATAACGACACCTTTTTACTCGTGAAAAGCACCGAGTGAAAGTGAACGTAGGCTGGTCATGTCTTCAGCGTGATTCATTTGAATAACTACTCGTGACTGAATGTCTTTGACACCGCCGGGTTCTGCTGAGAGTCTGTCGCTGTGTATGGCAGGTGCTATTGAGAATGAGGAGTTGTCGTTAGTCCGCCTCCGTTTAGTGCTTCTCTTTGATACTAACAGAAAATATCGACTTATTTGTCTAATCTTAGGACGCAGAGCTAATTCCAGTCACAGAAAATGTATACGGAGGAAGGACCCATGACATCACCGTTTACTATTAATTTGCTCTGTGTACGACAGTGAGCTAGGCTAACAAGCCACTAGTTTCTATTCATCTCAACGGCTCGTTGACAACAAGGGTTCGGGTTGTGGGTTGCGCCGAGAATGGTAAGGGCTAATTATATTATATTCTGATTTGATAATGTCTAAGTTATTTATGTAAGTGATAATTGACGACATGTTGTTCGTATATCAGAAAGTCAATGCACGTTGGAGGTTCTGAGGCTGCTATGGCCAAGACCCAGTCGTTAGTTTCATGGCTTTGGTTGTCAAGCTAGCAATTCCGAAGTTCTGTTAAGCCTATTTTAGCAAAATGACGTTGATTAGAAGACCAAATGAAGTGTAGTTGGTGCCAAATGTTTTGTTACAGTTGTTTTACAATATGGGATTTGATATTTGGGCCAACAGCCTACAAGTATGTCACAAATTGTTTTATTTGTTCAGCCCTCCGTCAACTGAGCAGTTTGTTAGACCTGCGGAATAAGCCTCCCCCTCAAAATCTGTGGTAAGGAGTAAAGGTCCCCATGGACGTTTAAGACTACAGGTCACAGAGGATCACCTCCAAAGTCTTCTTCATCTTGGTCTACCTGCCATATGTGTAGCAGACATTTGTGGGGTCTCACGAAGAACTATACACAGGAGGATGCAGGAGTACAATGTGTCAGTTAGGAGCCTGTATTCCACCATGACTGATGATGCTCTGGATGATGAAGTGAGGCCATCAAATCTAGACCTCATGCTGGATGTTGGGTGTTGAAATTGTCAGCATTGCCCAGATGATGTTCACTGTGAGAGGCACCGGACATGGAAGTGGAAAAAGCGTACACAACCAGAGGTGAAGTACTGATTATTATAAAATTACATCAAGGTGAAAGTAGGTACATGACACGGGTTGTTATTGTTGGTCTATTAGTATATATGCTATTTTGATCCACGGTGTGCCCTTCAGTGTGGTATTTACTTCAGTTGAGTTACTGTTTGGGTATTCTTTTAGTCTGTCATGGGAAACTTTTCTATGTACAAATTGTAGAATTGAACGTCTATGGAGGGACGTTTGGACAGGAGTTACACACATTTACTATGATGTATTACATAGCCTGGAGGAAGATGGATCCCTTGACATCTCGGATCATCAAGGCTGATTTGGCCAAGTTTTCTGCTGGATGGAATGATCACCCTATCTGGACAGAGGGCTTCCTTTCCCCAAACTAGCTGTGGGAACTTTGGATGCTGCAGCACCCCATCAGAGAGCCAGAGATGTCTGAGGAAAATGTGACAGTTGAGTAATAATGGCAATCATATCGTTGTCCTGCCTCTAACCATGATTTCTCAATCTACATACTGATAATACTGTATTTTGTTGGTTTCAGGGAATCCGAATTGAGGATATTGATTGGGAGCGCTTAGGGGGCTCTCGTGACAACTCTGCCAACCCAGGTGTTACCGTGCCAGAAATGGAATGTCCACTGAAGACAGAGGACGTTGAAACGCTTTGCCTTGCCATTGATCCCCTTTCTCATTCAAATAGTTTTGGAAGAGACATTTATTTGACCACACTGGCTCACGCTTTGCACCTACTTCACCATCATTGACAGTCATGCCTGTGCTAGAGGACTTTTAATAACTTGTGATGGGACAATTCCAGTGTAGGACCTCATGTATCCAGGCACCTTGTAGACCAACTTCCACCATTTACAGCAAACTAATTAAAACTAAATGTATAAAATGCCACAAAGTTGTATTTTGCTTTCATACTTTTTTATTTAATCAGACACCCTCACATTAATTCTGGCAAGTTGACAACGAAAGGGAGAAGGGTAAAATCACAGTGAAGGACATGTGATGAAAACACTTATCGAAAACATGCTGATGCTGTTTAAAGCACAACATTCAGCATAATGGTTATTAACACCCATGAACAGAATTAGGTGCAGATACAAACTAGATTTTACTTAGAAAGATGGCACAAATATCTGAAACCCATTTACTACTTTAGCCTGAATGTATATATATTGTACTGAACACTGAAGCTATGGGAAAAAAAGTAAAGTAGCACTACATATTTGCAACGTTATATTTGAAATACCTGGCCTAGATGAAAGGCTTCTGTCATTACTTGTTTGAAGTCAAGAGAAGTTTGCATATGCTTGACAGGCAGGCGGATTATATTGCTACATGCAGTGACTGTTGGGTAGCAAACTGTATGTACACCGTACTGGATGTCACAGGTGTGATTGAACTCCACAACGACTCTGAAGTTTCTCTTTTCTTCTGGTAAGACGGGAATGTGGCCTTGTCCTGTCAGCCACTGGAGAAATGTACTGGGGGACAGGTGACCTAATTACCCACCTCTGGATGTTCATCTTTTCAGAGACAGATGAAACAAACGATCATGTGTATGAAACATTGGACACAGTTTGTCTGTAGCGACAGGTAAATCTAATATCTGACAAGGAAAGTTTATCACATATAATAACTGGGTGTAAAAACGCAGTGTAATTATGAGGGTGGCGGCTTACTGATGATGGCAGGGGAGGTGGAGTAGTGTGATGTGTATGTGGGGGAGAGGGCTCACAGGTTTTGGCAATGGCAGGGGCAGAAGGGCAGGGCAAACAAGGTCTTTAAGTGTACATAAGTGTACTTACAATGGTGATGTAGTGATGTAACTTCCTGAGGTGTGTTATAGAGACACTAAGTACACAGAGTTTACAAGAAAAAAACTAAATAAGCAATTACATGCTTTCAGCTGCTGCAAGAAGTCCTGTAGGTGGTTCATAACACTCACTTCCACTTGTTCTTTGTTGGAGCCCTTCTCACTGAACTCAGGATGGCGCGCCCCAAAGACAAAGTCAGCATCAAGCTGGTGAGAGAAACAACGCATCATTATGAGTTTATCCAGAAAGACAGTGACAGTGGGAGAGAGCTGGAGAGTTGGTAAAGCAAGCGGCCCTGGTTACACCATAGATATTTTTTTTAGGAAAATTCTGCATATTGGTCCTTTAACTTAAATATCTTCATTAATATTGTCCAATGACCCACAAATGCTATGAGTCTATTGTAAAAAGTTAAAATAAAGGACATGATTGTTACTTAAAATAAGCTGGGTTTATGATTTGGAATTACTATTGGTATTTAAGTGGCATCAGTCAAAGTAGGGGGTCGGGGTGGTTCAGAGATATAGTTCCCTGGTTCTCCATCATCAGGTTAGAACTGAAGCCTTTCAGATGAGAGTCGAAATGTATTCAAGTGGAAAAAGTTGCTTACAACTTAACTACTTTGACAACCATGACCTAGATGAATGAGAATCTCAACAGACTTAAGTGGCATCAATACATTCCTACTAAAGCGTACATCTATTAACTCACCTTCAACCCCATCCCAGGGACAAAGAGTGGCTGGCAGATGTTTGGATACTGGTTCATTACATCGGCGAGCCCATAAAGCTGCAGACCTTCACGTAGTTGGGAGAGAAGGGGCAGCAGCCGAAGTATGGCATGAAGAACAGCAGCACTAAAATATAGAGGGGAAAAAGAAATTCAATATGAAGTTAAATGTAACAAAGTAAAACGTGAACATTAATGTAAGGACCTCTAAAACTAGGCCTCTTGGCCTAGGCCTACTATAACTATTGCTGTATTGTGATACATGCATAATGTTACTGTGCTGGTTTAGCCAATAGCCGATATCTTTGGTTAGGAGGGCCAGGAAGTAGAAACGCTAGACTGATCCTCTGTCAAGAAGAGAATTGCTTTCAATTCAACATCAATGAAGCCAACCCTAGGCCTCAGTTATATTAAGCGCTTTTTTCCTTCATGAAGAGTAAATAAAGTTAAATAAAATTGCCAAGAGTACGGTTACACTAACATTCTTGACAAGGATCAGCAGCGTAAAAAAATATATATTTTACCGAACAATTTCTTCCTTCTTTTCAACATTAACAGGTCCATATATAGCCACAGTTCAAAATTTCCTCAATCAGTTCAGTCATTGTAGCGTCTGTGGCCGACTGAACCTTAGAAACACACACACACACACAAATGCCTAAGAGATAATCAAAGACACAACGTGAGTGCGTTGGTGAATACGGTGTGTTCATACCCGACACAGATGTGGAGGGGCCTTTACACTTCGATCAGCAAAATATTCACCAAATACATACGCCATGGAGTTCATTGTCAGTGATAGTCTCATTGGCACCTTGCATGGCAGCCTTAGTCATCAGAATCATATATCACAATATCTTTGACCAAATATCTCAGTATTGATGTTGTTACAAAATTCCCCTGACTACCATGAACTCTGTGATAGCAGGGAATTCTGTATTACAAAGATGTGATGTCCAACATTTTACAGCAGTTAAATCTCTTACCTGGGAGATAAGTGATGTATACTGTGCATCAGAGACATCGTCTTTGGAAATGTGCTCAATCCGTATCTCCCTGTCACACAAGTACTTGTAGCATCAAACTTTGAGGGAGCAGGGTGGTGGTCCGCTCTGAGCCAGACTGACTGCCCAGATTTCACCAGCACTCCTGAAAGAAACAGTATAACTTAGTAGAAACAGTCATGTCCTTAGACTAAAACATACTCAGGGCAGAAAGCAAGAAATAATTCTATGCGTGGCATTACATTTTGAGCAAAATTAAGTAATTTGAGTGAAATGGCATGCCACATATTAACAAATAACCATTTTACTTCTCATTCAAGTGAGGCAGGGCAAATGTTAGTAATGAAATCCCATAGGCATAACTAAAGTTTGCTTGATCAAGATCCAGCATTGAATATTTTGGACATTTTCCAGTCTGGTCACCCTCAAACAGCTTCTGCTCAATCTCTGCAACCATATCTTTGAAAACAAAGAATGATTCCATTCACTATGGAATGTCACTACGGTTACTTCTATTGCAATTGCGATTCTATTGAAAATAACTCAAAGTTATGAACGGATTTCAATTAAACTTTCAGGAAATGTTGATAATGAGAAAGGAACACGTGATTAAATTTGGGTGATCAGTTGAAGCAAAGGGGAGTAAATAGTACAAAATCCAAGCTGTTTGGCGAAGGTTCTAGTTCCAATATGTGTACCTGTGAGGAACTCCCTCCGCAGTGCTCCTGTATCAAGGCCCGCCTCCCCATGATCGGATTTTTAACCGACTGGTTGGCAATGCTTTCTTCTGACGCTTCCATTGAGCAAGGCCCCGCTCCACCACATTGGATCTTGATGCAGTGTGAAGAAATTCTTCCTCATTGTTAACAGCAGCAGAGATGGCCTATAGAACATCATTAAGGCTGAAGGAGAAATTAATGGGTGTTATGCAGTGTGATTCTGGAAACTGTGTATTGTCTGTATTCCTTTAAGTCTGTGGTTGTCCGGTGTATGTATGTTGTATGTATGTATATGTGACATGCTTTACTCTGTGTGAGTATTTGCACCTTTGTGTCAGTGACTTTTTGTTAGTTCAGTCCCTGGATTATTTGTCATGATGAGGTACTTGGCCCCAAAAGTTTAAGTTAGGTTAAGTAAGTTAAGTTAGGCTATTTACTGTTGGAGACTATACAAGCACACAAATCTAGAAATGCTCATCTTCTGTTTTAAAGTTGAAGGAATAAAGGCAGGTTTTCTGAAATGACAAAACACAAATATGAATTTGACAGTGAAACCCATATCTCCTGACCTAAAACAAAAGTGTACAAAAACTCATATAAAAGTTAAAGGCGGACTTTAAATACACAGATGTCAGCCTTTATGGTAACAGCTCAGGTAACAACAGGTAAGTTTAACTGCTCATTAATCCATTGGTGGGAAGACAGGTGCTTGGAGGGATATGCCTAACTAGATGCAACAATATCTTGACATATTTTCTAGATTGTGCTAAAAGATTCTGTTACCCCTCTCCACACTAACTGGCATGTGCCTCCTGCACATTGAGAGGGAAATTCGGGCCACAGATTGGACACATGGTCTGCAACTGGAATCACTTAAATGTTTAACATAAAAGGTGGAGACAATAAGAGCTCAAAATTAATTGCATATATCTGTTATTCATCTTTCAACAGATGTTTTTGCATTACCTGTTCATTACATTACAAACTACCTTTAAACTTCACATTACACCAGGTAGAACTGGCTACTATACAAGTATTGACCAAATCCACTGTAATGATAAGTCTGTTTGTTCTCTTAAGACACTTTATTCAAGCTTAATGGTGCAACATGTCCAGGGGCAAAGTGACACTTATGTAGACAGACTGACATTTAATGTTTGCTGATTTACAGTACAGATTGTGTCATGTCTGTAATTGTGATATGTCCCTTATACTTTGTCCAAAACTTTTTTAAAACCAAAATACCACTGATGTTTGAAAAGGTACCAATTATGTCACCTTCTGTTTTGAGTTTACCTCAAAGTCTTCCATATCGGATTTGGAGTGTCTGTAATCCGAGTCTTCATCACTACTCTGATAAAGAAGAGTAGCAAGTTCTCATTTATTATATGAAGATGGTGTATGAAGTGAATATTATGCAAGCATTATACACAATGCCCCCCCCCAAAAACACTGTACATTACAGATACCTAGTGGCAAGCTTAAAAGTGTGCAGTAGTTGTTTCTGTGTTAAACAGGATACAGCTATTTGTAGTATAATGTGATCTCCCAACATACAATGGGTCTGTACATACCTCCTGTGGATATGTATCTTAAGGCTAACAGGTTTGAACATGCAGTGAAAGGATTTGTAGTGAATAGCTGGTCTGACAGGAGTGGCACAGTGCCTTTGGCATAGTGGAGAGGGACCTGGAGTCAGGAGGCAGTGGCAGAGTGTCTAGTTCCTCCTGTACTGGAGCAATATATAGGACACCCTTTCTGCCTCCCCTTGCATTCTTCAAAATTAGCCCTGTACAGCCACTGTCCTCAGGACACACCATGTGTAATTTTCTGGCACCCCACCCTCCTAAAAAGAAAAGTAATTTAATAGTTGAATTGTATTGAAATGTGACAGTACTCATTACTCATGATATTGATCCAATTTTTTATGACAAAATTACATTGGCCATAAATTCTATGTACCTGCTGCTTTGTAAATCAGCCAGCCCCCAGACACACTTTCCAGTTTTGGATAGAGGTCTTTGAGGGTTGAACATACCTTCACGAGTAATATAAACCACCAGTAAAATAATACCACATACACCATATTGTGGCAGTTGTGATAATGGGCTATATTAATACATATATATATATATATATATATATATATACACACACACACACACACTTTTTAACTCTCATGGGTCTGTAACCGCCCTCTGGGTTTTGGACTGTTCTGAAAACACATCTGTAGCTCTGCGAGTTTTTATGCTAGAAACATATGAGTAACACCAATCTTCTAGTTTTCTTCCAGTTTTTAAATAAATATGTATCGAATGAGCTTTGTAAAAAGAATGTAAAGAAATGTTTTTCACCAGTTCAGGCAGTAGCAGCCTATTACTGACACACCCCTCAGCTGTTCAGATGGTAAACACCAGGGCAATCAGTGGCGTCATTGGGTCATTGTTTTGCGGCAAAGGTGAGAACACGCCCCATTTCACCAGTGTATACAAACCCGCATGGTAGAGGGATGTTTTGGTTCTGTACAACACTGGTACCTTGAGCACTGAGCAAGTATGTCCAGCAAGATGTCGGCTGCTGAAGCCTCACTGCAGATTCTGGAAGAACTCGCTTTGGAGAGTGAGTCTGACGACGCACGGCCAGATGTATCCAGTGATGACGGCGATGATGAAATGTACTTTGAGCTTCGTCTAGATCACACGGGGGATATTATTGATGAGTAAGTAGCTCGACATTTTACTACTTGTTGTTGTCAGTTTATTCAGTTAGCATAGGAAGAATGTAGTCATTGTGTGTTACTAAGTGACTGTTAGCCTACTTCATTAACCTGTGCTCCGTGCCAAACTACACTTCAGTAAAGGTACGAAGATATTTTACTAGACAGATGTGCATATTGCTGAAATCCATGTCACGCTGTACTCATTTAGTTGTATTTAGAGTCAACATGCAATGCATAGCCACACTATTATAATGTTTCACTGACTAACAGAGGATATTTGGGGTCTGGATACCACGTGTACATGGACAATTTCTACACCAGCCCAAAGCTTTTCAAGGACTTGTATGCTGCCAAGTTTGGTGCATGTGGAACATACAGAGAATCCTGGAGGGACTGCCCACGCAGTAACCTCAACGCACTGACAAAGCGTTCACCCAGAGGAACAATCCACTGGATAAGAGATGGACCTGTCATCTATACGAAGTGGATGGATACACGAGAGATATCTGTCTGCTCCACCATCTATGCTGCCGACACTGGGGATGTAGTTCAGTGAAGAGCAGACAGGGTGCCTGGTCAACACAGTCTGTTCCATGCCCCAAACCCGTGCTGGAGTACAACAAGTTCATGGGTGGTGTGGATTTGTCTGAGCAGTTGATCAGGACTACACAACACAGCACAAAACTGCAAAGTGGTACAAGAAGCTCTTTCTGCACTTCCTGGACATTGCTGCAACGCCTTCATCCTCCACAAAGAACTGATGCAAAGCAAGCAGGAGGAAAGCATGAGCCACAAGCAGTTTGTGGAGCAGCTCACTGCACAGCTGTGTGGTGTACCACTGACTTCTCAGCCCCCAAAGGCACATGTGCAGACAGCTGGAGAGACTCACATGGCAGTTTGTGGGATTGGACTCAGCACAGATGGGAAGAGGGACGGTGATGGTCGCAGAGCCTCTGTGTCTTGCAAGCTGCAGGGAAGGAAAACAAAACTTCTGTGGAAATGCGATACATGCAACATCTACCTTTGCCTTCAGCAAGACAGGAACTGTTTTATTGCTTGGCATCCGAGATGAGAAGCTCTTTTCACAGCTCAATCTAAGCTGTTTTGCAAAGCTTTGGAGCAAGATAACAATTCCCAGGCAGAGCCACTGACAGCCATTGACACATGGACAATGACAGTGGGGAGGGGGCAGTTACAGGTGTGATACAGCCATCTTCTAACCCAGCCATCTAATCAGTATTCATTTGAAACAGCCACTGGCTTCAGTTTGTCTTACTTTTTTACAATTTGTATTGAAACTACAGCACATTTCTGAATGTTCTTCTTACTTTTATGTAGCCAACACTTATGTTTTCAGATATATTTATAGTGTGTTTTTTACAAGGTTTGAAGACCTTTTAAAATAGGTTTTTGTGTAGTTGTATTTACACAGAATGTTAACAGAAACTAATTTCATTGCATTTACTTTCCTCTTATATTATTATTCCTAAGGTCATATGTGCCACTTTTGCATATGGGTTTTTAGATAGATGAATAACTTAAAAATGTCAAGGTTTAGCAGACTGCCTTAAAGTGTCTGAGAGGCTTAGGACCCCCATGTGCCACCTCACCTCATCATAGGTGTAGTTCTCTGGTATCAGCGTGGACCTGCATCCCAAACCAGCTTGCAGATGGAAAATTTCTTCACTGCTTTTGGAAGTGCATTCAAGACATTTGGGTAAGAGGTAACATGTAAATTGCATCTCTTCGACTGGTGTGAAGCGGTTGGCAGGCCCTCGAACACACCAGCGCTTTCCTTGGCTCCAAAAAGGGCTGGAAAAGACCTGACAATGAGAACATTACATTACACAATACAAGTACACATCTCACTAGCTATATTTTGAGAATTTAAATTGACTAATGTATAAGTCAGTCTGGCATAGAAGCCAAAAAGAGTGAAGGATCTTCACATTTCTGTGCGCACACTGGGTCGTTGGCTCTGTATTGGGGACTGGGCCCAACAGGACCAGGGACAGGTATTTCATTTGTCAGTAAATCAAGGAGGCGTCTTGCAGAGTTGCACATTCACTTAATATATAACAATTTATACCAAGGCTTGATTTTATTCCCAAATGTGACGCGCTGTTTGGAACGTTGATTCATTTTCTGTATATGCACACCTATGAAGTGGTCCCTGTTACAGACCGTGTTACGCTTGGGTATCAATGCGCCAAGTTCGTGGTGAAACTGTAATAAATGGTAAAGATGTGACAGCTTTAGCAAAATGACGAGCAGATGGAAATACAAGGAGTAGCAACAATTATATGCCTCTGAGAGGGTTTTTAGTGCGAACACACTTCATTTGGTCTTCCAATCAACGTCATTTTGCAAAGCTAGGCTTAACAGAACTTGGAATTGCTAGCTTGACAACCAAAGCCATGGAACTAACGACTGGTCTTGGTCATAGCAGCCTCAGAACCTCCAACGTGCATTGGCTTTCTGATATACGAACACCATGTCGTCAATTGTCACTTACATAAATAACTTAGACATGATCAAATCAGAATATTAAATAATTAGCCCTTACCATTCTCGGCGCAACCCACAACCCGAACCCTTGTCGTCAACGAGCCGTTGAGATGATAGAAACTAGTGGCTTGTTAGCCTAGCTCACTGTCGTACACGGAGCAAATTAATATTAAACGCGATGTCATGGGTCCTTCCTCCGTATACATTTTCTGTGACTGGAATTAGCTCTGCGTCCTAAGATTAGACAAATAAGTCGATATTTTCTGTTAGTATCAAAGAGAAGCACTAAACGGAGGCGGACTAACGACAACTCCTCATTCTCAATAGCACCTGCCATACACAGCGACAGACTCAGCAGAACCCGGCGGTGTCAAAGACATTCAGTCACGAGTAGTTATTCAAAATGAATCACGCTGAAGACATGACCAGCCTACCGTTCACTTTCACTCGGTGCTTTTCACTGAGTAAAAAGGTGTCGTTATTCTTTGCACTGCAGTTTGTAGACCAGTTCCAGCCCTCGTTGCTAAAATCATAACTGAACCATACTAGTCGTCTGTCGTCACTGTGAACATGATTTGTTTAAGCTCGCCAACGAAAACCGAGTCGTTCAAAAAAGGTATAACATTAACAACAGCTAATCAAAAGAACGTTAAAATATATTGTACAATTGCCATTACTGTATTTGTCATATCTGCAGCCATGGTCGCTCCAGTCTTCACACTTGCTCCTCCTCCGTTTAGTGGGCACTGTGCTCAAAAAGGTCGGTGCTGATTGGCCGAAGAGGAGTCCTGTGTATCTGTGCTCGATTGCTCTTCCTCCATCCTTAAACTACCCGGATGTGTGTCACAGTAAAATTACATTTGAATTTTGAGAACTGAATATGAATTTTGAGAACTGAACGTGAATAAATTCAAATTCAAAATATACTATTTAGATTCAGTTTTTCAATGCAAGGATTCAAATTAACAAATACAATTTCAAACTATGTGTTTCAAATTCAGTATTTCTAATGCAATTATTCAAGTTCAGCTATTCAAATTCAATTATAAATTCCTCAAATTCAGTTTCTGGTGGCACATATTTCTGCCCATAAATGTTTCTCATTGAAAAAAGCTTCGTATGTCTTCACTGTGCAAAGCTGAGCACCTTTGTTTTTGTGTGACTTCTCCTCTTGTTTGGCTTTGGTTTAAGTTACATTGCTGTGCTGGATCTGTGTCCTCTCAAATAAACACCGAGTTTCCAAAATCCAGCTTTAAACACCTCACAGAACATTTTTTTTCTATGTTTGTTTATGGTCAAATAAAATCCAAAGTTTATATGTTCTACATTTGTTGCCTGCTTAAATTGAAACACTTGCTGTATCAGAAAAGCCATACTGCTCTATACTGGGTACACCAGGATTTGTTTGCTTGTTTGCTTCAATTGTCGACTTGTTTACAAAAATGGTGGTACAAATGGTGATATGCCATTTCAGACACGGCAACTGTGTCCAACTGCTGCTCATTCCTTGGTGGTAGAAGAGACAGGCAGGCAGAGAGAGGTTACACGGCCAGGAAAGCTATAGGTAGCAAGCAGGCAGACGGACAGAGAGTTTCCTGTTATCGAATAATTGCA
>PYXC01002563.1:5000-82371 GCA_015244755.2 Tenualosa ilisha | reverse complement strand
TGTGTGTGTGTGTGTGTGTGTGTGTGTGTGTCTGTGTGTGTGTGTGTGTGTGTGTGTGTGTGTGTGTGTATGTACCTGCAAGAAGTACTGCTGTTGCCACTTGTCTCTAGACCTGTGCTTGTCTCTGCCACCAACTCAGTCATGGGGAAGTTCTCTACCAATAAACAGACAGATACATACATTACATCACCCTCAAAGACACACACACACACAGTTTAAATACACACAGCAATGGTGGATAACAGACTTGAGTAGGTGAGAGAATGGAAGGATAAAAACAGAGCGAGGAGAAGGAAAAGCATGAGACAAGAGAGACAATCTTCTGTCTTTGTTTATTTGTTTGTTTGTCTCACCGATGTCGTTGTAGCTCTTATAGTCGTAATTCTTTTTCATGTTGTGTACTGTTGACAGCTAAAAGATTGATATTTTTATTAAAAAATAAAACTTACTGTTAAATAGAATTTACATGCATCAGTGCACCAGGATCACACATGTTGCTTTCTCGTCTCAGCACCTTCCTCCATCAGAACCTGCTCATCCTTCTTATGTTTTGGCATAGCTGAGTAAAGAACAATTAAGGTTGGACAAAATTAGACTACCTACACTGACCCATCCCCATCTTACACCCTACAAGCTACTGACTAAGATTTGTTTGTCGATATGTAATGGACGCCTAACACAAAGAATAGAGTTATGGTGCACATTGAAAAAGTGGGATATGGTTTATGATGCATTAAATCACATCAAAATCACATTATAAACATTTTCTCGGGGGAGACTGGATTAGGGAGGTGAGACAGGAGAGGTCAGGGAGTCAGAGAGAAGAGAGGTGTGAGGAGGAAGAGGCGTCTCATGAGGAGGAAGATAGCTGCTCATCTTGTCGTGGTAGAGCTTGGAGTACTTTAGCATGGGCCTTTCACAGGGAGGGGCACCACAGGGGCACTGAGAGTGGGGGAGGAGAGAGAGCAAGAGAGAGAGATTTCTGAGCATTTACAGAGCAAGCAAGAGGTAGGTGTGAGTGAAAGACAAGTGTGTGTTATTAAACTCATGCATGCCTTATGCTTCCGATAGGGGCAATGGGCATGTTTTCAGATTCGGCCCAAAAACAAATTTAAACTACCATATTAGCCCGAATATAAGACAATATTTTTGTCCAGTAAATACTTCTGAGCAAAGGGGGTCTTCTTGTATTCACGGATTAAACAATAATACTGAAAAGATATAGAGGGCACCAAAAACATTTTTGCGTTTAAACATTTAATGAACTGGCAGCGTCTCATTGGCCTGCAACTGCCACACATGATGGAGAGGTAAGAGATTGTCTTAAATATATTGAAAATTAGCCTGGAGTGGTGCAAAAGAATGACTGGGCTACATGCACTTCAGTATAATTTGACCCCAGTGTTGATAATGGATAACGGTGTTTAAATGCACACTTCATATCCGATAAATAAGTCTCGGATGCAGTGCAATGGAGTGTCACTGTGTGACTAAATGAGCCTTGTCTAGCGCCTGCACAGACTTTGAGGAGAAACTAAGATCAACCTAAAGAAAACTCACTCATACAGATGGGCAATGCTGAGCAATTAAATGTCTGTGTTTTTTGACATGCCAGCACATCTTACAGTTGCAAGGAAAGGTTGAAATCTGTTACTGTGCAGTGGAAATCAGAAAAAGCGAATCACTGTTATATTTGAGTGTCTCACAGTTGGGGCCAACTCCCCCCTTTGACACGCAAGGCTGTAGGCTCTATGTTGGCCTCTATGAGTAATGCATATGTTTTTCTGCCTTGTAGATAGCCTACAGTGTATTGCTTGCACTAAACTATTGTTAATTTTACTTTGTATGTTGTCATGCAAGCTGAATTGGCATACATTCTAGCCATAATGGGAACCAGAAAATAAGGAACTAAATGCATTCCATTTAATAGCACTAGCCTGGTGGTCTGCAAATAATTACGTGAAAAGTTTAATAAAATCAGTTCTACAATGAAGAAGAATGAATGCTCAAATTTTATGTAATCGTTATTCACATCATACCATACCATGACATTGTGCTGGCATTTTGGATGTGACAGTTTTGCGTGGAATTGCCCATATATATATATATGGGCAATTCCACGCAAAACTGTAAAGTTATATATATGTATATATTGTATCTGAACCCTTGAAGTAGTTAAAAGACTCACAGAAATGAATACATACCCTATCTATAAATGATTATGTCAACATATATATATATATATATAGTATATGGGCAATTCCACGCAAAACTGTAACGTTAAATATACATATATATATATATATATATATATATATATAAACAGTGTATTTATGTGCATGTGTTATGTAGCCGTTCGCGAACAACGACATTACCGACAATTCGGGACAGGTTGAAAGTTAGTAGGCTACCAACAATGTAGAATATAGCTGTGTAAGAAACTGTCACAACCTGATTTCAATTCAGTCGTTTTTTTTTTTAATTATTGACGGGGTTTTATCCCTCCGAGGATAAAATTCATTCAGCAGAGGTAAAAACCAGGGGGGGGGGGTGATCCCCCATTCCCCCTTACAAATCGCACCCTGTATATATATATAATATATAATCATTTATTGACGTATTAATTTCTGTGAGTCTTTTAACTACTTCAAAGGTTCAGGTACAGTCAGTCAGGTACAACATCTCACTAATAATGACTGGCCAGCTATCAAGAAACGTCTTTTTTTTTTTTAAGTTAAAAAGGTGCCTGGAGTTGCAATAGAGGCGTGGGACATTTTAGAAAAAAATATAAAGCTATAAAGTTTAGCTATAAAACACATGTGATCATGGCTTGACAGGGTTTTTTTAATTATTGACGGGGTTTTATCCCTCCGAGGATAAAATTCATTCAGCAGAGGTAAAAACCAGGGGGGGGGGGTGATCCCCCCCATTCCCCCTTACAAATCGCACCCTGTATATATAAATAATATATAATCATTTATAGACATGTATTAATTTCTGTGAGTCTTTTAACTACTTCAAAGGTTCAGGTACAGTCAGTCAGGTACAACATCTCACTAATAATGACTGGCCAGCTATCAAGAAACGTCTTTTTTTTTAAGTTAAAAAGGTGCCTGGAGTTGCAATAGAGGCGTGGGACATTTTAGAAAATTATAAAGCTATAAAGTTTAGCTATAAAACACATGTGATCATGTGCCAAATGTGCCATTTTGCCTTGACTTGTCACATGTGTGAAGGGAGGGGACAAGGATGAATTTCACCAGAGCTGATCTGAAAATGAACTATTCACCACCAGGAACCACCAGTGACAAGACAGATCCAAGTCCTGGAAAGACAAAGATGGATGACAAAAAGCCTCTGCTTTGTAAGTACATTTATAATGCACATTTTATATAACATCCACTAACATGCACTGGAGCCATCTCTGGGGAGTGGTTGGGAATCTTTTGTGAAAAGCATGAATACAAGTTTCCTCAAAGATGCATACACAGCTTGGGTTGGTCACTCAGGCTACAGGCTACTTCTAAAAAAAAATACTGTATGAAATCATGCACAGACTGCTTGCTCATTGACAACCAATTGCCTGTTTAACCCTCCTATTGTGTTTGTTCCATAGACAAAACTTTGGTGTCCCAGTCAAAATGAGATGAACCTGAGATAATACATATATTATAAATGATTATCATCCAATTGTGTAATAGTCTTCTGTGTAATTCAGTGAGGGAGAATTTGATTGAAAATAGCATTTTTGTGGAGGCTGTCACTGGAAACAAAAGGAGACAGTGAAGGGTGTGTTTATGTTTATGTAAACACACACTAGCCGGTCCAACTTGTTATGACCGCCACCATCGGTCATATTGGTTTTGTCAAATTTTTCCCCCCTTTTTTGTCACAGATTTTCCATCAACGATTGCCATGACACTGAAACACTGGGGGACATGAATCTTTGTGGGCTTGTAGTCCTAGTAGAGTGGCAACAACTAGAAGCTTTTGGCCCCCATAGACCACCCCCATGCTATGCAAGTGTCCGTCAGAGAAGGGGAGACGGCCAAAAGTTTTTGCTGAATAACTCAAAATTTTTTTTGTCTTGAAATCCATTGACCTTTACACATTGAAAACACTGGTCAACGCCCAGTTCCAATAAAAAAAAATCGGTGAAATTTTAAAATTGCGAAAGTGAAAGTAAACAAACTCGTCACAGGCCGTTCATGTGAATCTCATCAAATTTGTTATATGTCATCTACAGACAATGCTGACAAAAAGTTTTGATTTATTTTGAGATGAACTGTTGCAAAGTTACATGTCAATCAAAATTCAAAATGTAGCTTAAAATTCTTCAAAAGCCATATCTTGGCTTCTAATTGCTCAAATTTGGTCAAAGTTGACATGCCAACTTGAAACAGCTTTCTTTTCATGTGCACCAAATATTTTAACATTTTGTCACAGGGGGCGATGTTTCTCGTTGAAGCTAGGTGTCCAAAAACAGTTTTTCAAAATTTTGCCTAAGACAACAATTTTGTGTTAGTATGCCGGTGTTACAGGGGCGTATCAACCCAGCCCATAAACACTCACATCTAGCATAGCGCCACCTAGTGATATGAGTAAATGCATAAATTGTGATTTTGAATTGCCAATATCTTGGGCCAAGAAGGCGAGAACTGCACAACATTTGTCATGTATGATCAGCACAATGACCTCTGAAAGCACAGTAACTACCATAAAATTTGCCCCATAGGGGGCGCTGTAATTGTACAAAATATCATTTTGCTTATTATCTATGGAACGCTAAAGTTTGCAGCCAAATTTTTTTTGTCTTGAAATCCATTGACCACTCTGTTACACATTAAAACTGTTCCACTACGACAGCCTGTGCACTCAATGAGACTGCTTCTGCACTTATGTTGACGCCCCTGAACTCGGTTTATGACTGGTCGAACTCCAGTGGCAAAATTTGATAACCTAGGTCAAGGAGGAGGGGAGGGTAGGCCCGAGAGATGGCATTGGACTAGCCCAATGTTGATCAAGAAAATAAACCAATGGGCCGTGTCTCCATCGCGACCGATAGAAATATTTGTAATACACTTTTTTTTTGCTTAAATTACGATAAACCCGACCCAAAAAGGTGCTACGCCCAATAGCCAGTCCATGCCTGAATGGAAATATAGTATAGTAGTATAGTATATACTCAGTATATAGTCACACAGCAGTGTATTAACTCACAATATAATGAAGTGGATACATTTCCTTGAAGATATCTTGAACTGTCTAAAGTATGTATGTAATGTACATAAAGTCAACTGTACAAATATATGCCTCTAAGAAGTGTACTGGGGCATTATTTTAAATGTAATAGTACTAATGTATGTCTTGTTATTGTAATGATGTACTGGGACATTACTTTAAGTGGAACAGTGTTAGTGTTTGTCATGCTATTATTTGGAACTTTATAGTATGATGTTAAAAATATGTTTTTCTGAGGTATGTGTAAAATATAGTGGAAGTGAAGCTCAATGACTTGCTTCGCACAGCAGTGTACTGAAATCAAAAAAATCAATGCTTAATTACATCCTGGTTGAAATAGACTTCATCTAAAATAAATTCTAAATAAACTTTGGAGAAAAAATCAGCTTGCATAAAATCAAAGTTTGTCTCACCAAAGTGCTGTAGCGTTAGGGTCATGCCAAGAAATGTAAAGTGACGTGCCTAATTAGATCTAGGCCCACAAACATCAAATACAATGTAATGACACTGGACCACACTTGTTCTTTTTTAAATTAAATTCTAAATAGCAATTTATTATATTTATGTCTATGTTATTTGGTTCTCTTTTGTCTTGGCTTTGAAAATAATGCCCATTTAGAAGAGTAGGACAATAAAAGCTGAAGATGATACCTATCTCCTAATTCAATGGCGATATCAGATTGGTATCGGGTATCGACCAGTAAGAATCAGTAAAACTAAAAAAGTCGGATCAGTGCATCCCTAGCAATAATAGAATAGCTAATAGGCCCAAGATTTAGGACACTTTCAGATTCATGTGTAAAACTTCATAAGTTCTTTCATGTGTAAAACGTCTTAAGAGTCGATGCGCCAGAAATGTTTGAAAGTGCAACATGGTAGGGTAGCATTTGGGGTAAAGACATGAAAAACATTATTTGTCATAAGCTACATTTGTGCAGCCACCGATTTCAGTTTTTTTTTATCTTTTTGAAATTTTGAGCAGAGCATTAGGCTATCGTGCATTATACCATAGGCTACAGTCCTACCTTTGATGCTTTATTTCACTATATAAGGACCTATTAAAATAAAAAGGAATACATGTCTTATAATTAGTGAGAAACAGTCTAATTCAAAAGTTTGTATTTTTCATGTAGGTGTAGTCTACTCTTTGCAGTGTTTTATCTTCCAATTATTTTATCATTTGCAAGTCATTTTAGGCCTATATGATCATATGAAGCATACATTGTCCATCCAGAATGCAAGTTTTGTGTTCAGGGCTGGCAAATCTCATTGCGTTTAAATCGTTTGCGTTTAAATCTCATCGCGTGCATTATACCTATCTGCCCAAATGGACTTCGTAGGGAGGGCCCGGTTTTGTTTCCTGCAGGGGGGCCCCATGCTTTTGTGTTATACCATTGATTGTACTCTGCTCTCTGCTCTTTGCAAACTCAGAAAAACATTTCAAAACAATAATGTTGAGTCAGAACTCCTAGTGCAATCAAATTCTTTTAATGTCATGTGAAAATATTTTATTATCCTTGACAAAGTAGAATAGTTGTCTCATTTAATTAAATGTTTTGGTTTTAAAATGCCTGTGCTGTGAAATCTGTTGTGCATTTCCTTAACCCTCCCTTAACTCAATAAAAAACACCTAGCCTATCACTTCATTAATTAGCATAACATTATTACTACATTGCTACATTAATTGAGCTAGGCTACACTTGGGCAATTGGTTTATGTGTTCTGACCCAAGTACTAAGGCTTTTGTGGACTATACTAGATTATATACTCTATTCTGCATGTCCAAGTCTATTCACATGGCCAAATGTTTACTGGAAAAAAAATCATAAATCTGTAACAAAGTTTCCTCTCTTGATTTTGTGTCTCCATACTATATTGTTCCCACAGTGCCACCATGGTCTTCAGGGAGTTAAAGAAGAAATCTAGTGTGATTCAATCCATAGCCCTGTTGTGTGAGATCACCGTCTGTAGAAAAAAGAACAAGAAAACTTGATAGAACCGTAGACCGAATAGCAAACCATAAACTAACATTAACTGAATGGGGCATATGAAAATAAAATTGAAAGTGAGTTTCTGTGCCACATTCTTTTAGTGTTACCTGCCAGTTCACTATTTAGTTTATGATCAAGTTTTCTTGTTCTTTCTCCTACTGACAGCACTCGGTGACCACAAACAACAGGGCTGTGGTTTGATTCACACTATATTTCTCCATTAGGAATGAGAACGGTGAAAATATAGGAGGTCTGTTTCCTAAGGAATGTGTTGCTGACACAGGAAGGAAAACTATGACCAGATATCTTATGTCAAGTAGGACGTGCTGAGGGACCATATAGAATGCTTATATCTACTGTGTGTGTGTGTGCCTGTATGCTTTTGTCTGTGTGTACATGTGTGCCTGAGTGTGTGGTGGCAAAAAAGCTACTTATCAGTAGGACTTTTTCTCTCCTACAATTCAAGCCAAATTACAATCAAATTTAAGAATTTAGACCGAGAATGTTTCACTGAACACATCTGTAGAATGAGGCAGAGAATTTACAGTTTGATGACAGATGTGATGCACACAGGCTATCCTTTTGCACCCCTATTGGACTTTTCCATATGGGGATGCAGGCTGAACAGTTATAACAGTTATGGATTCCACTGTTTTATGGAATTTGATTTGGCTCATCAAGTATGGTTGCAAAGAGCCATGCAGAACTGTGTCCACAACAAATTCAATTTAATTATTAATTAATTTGTAATTTATTTATTACATTTGAAGATCACACTGGTTTGTTTTCAGAATATGATGAATTGCATGTGAATTATTATAAATTGTTTTCAAGAGAGAGGAGTGCCAAATGTGCCCTTTAGGCCATCAATATCACCTAATAACGTGTTTGTAAATCCTCCAGCAGATGAAGAGGAAGAAGAAGTTCTAGAAGAGAACACTGAGACAGTGGAGGTTCCAGAGAAGAAGCCAGAGGACAAATGCATAAGGATTGTGCTAGTTGGGAAGAGTGGGAATGGAAAGAGTGCAACAGCAAACACCATCATAGGGGAAAAGAAGTTTAAATCTAAGACTTCATCTTCTCCAGTAACAACTGCATGTCAGAAGGAGACATTATTGTTTGATGGTAAAAAACTGTCTGTAATTGATACTCCAGGTTTCTTTGACAAAAAAATAACTGACGTGGAGGTGAAGAGAGAGGCTGAAAAGCAGATGCAGATACAGGGAGACACTAGCATGCAGGTGAAGAGAGAGATGGAAGAAAGATTGCAGAGAGAGAAAGAAAATAGGAATAAAGAGATTGCTAAATGCATTGCATTCGCTGCTCCTGGTCCTCATGTGTTCCTGGTTGTGATGCAGGCTGCCAGATTTACAAAAGAAGATCAAGAAACTGTGGAAACCATTCAAGAAATTTTTGGAGAAGGAGCGGCAAAGTACACTATGGCCTTGTTCACGCGTGGGGACGATCTGGAGGAAGACGGAATTGAAGACTTTAAAGAAGACATGATTAAAAAAAATGAACATCTAAATGACTTCATTCAGATGTGTGGTGAAAGATTTCATGTCTTTAACAACAGAGACAAGGATCCCTCTCAAGTCAGAGAGCTGCTGTGTAAGATCAACACAATGATTCAGAAGAATGGAAAAAAAGAATACTACACAAATGAAATGTTCCAGGAGGCTGAGAAAGCCATAATCGAAAAAAACAGGAGGCTTTTGGAAGAGAACCCAACAATGAGCCCTGAAGAAGCAAGAAGACAGGCAGAGAGAGACAATCAGTTAATTAGACGGTTGATGCGCTGTCTTGCTAGTTTTGGAGCTGCAGGTATTGGAGCAGGAATTGGAATTGGAATAGAAAGTGCTGTTGTGGGAGCAGCTGCTGGAACAATAGGAGGTCCAGTGGGAGTAGCAGCAGGGGCTCTAGTCGGTCTTGCAATTGGGGGTGTCGTAGCAGTGAAAATGAAGCCTAGGGAACAATGACCTGAGTTAATGTCATTCTCTTCATAATAACAATGGATAACTCTAAAAAAAAGTGTCATTCTGTCATTCACTCAAGCTGGTATGTGAATGAATGAATGGAGAATTAATTAATTAGTTTTTACATGGACAGTGCACAGGTAACATTAACCTTGCTTAAAGGAAGGGAAGATGCTTTGTAACAGTTTATAGCGAAACATGTTAATATCCACCTGCAGTCCCTGGGCAGGTATCAAAGTACAATGAACAAGTGAATACAAATAAAAGTTCAATGTTTATTGTAAATGTACAAGTGCATTTCCCTCCCTTCTTCATTACACATCACATGTCCGTTCACTGTGATGAGTGTTCTGGTCTATAATGGCTGCCGTGCATCACCAAGATGGCTGCTATGCATTGGTAGTGGTTACTGAGGTGCCCCTCCAGTGTGGAGCACTGTGAATACCTTAAAATGACATGTAAGGAATTATTTTGTATCCCCACTTCACTGCTTTCACACACACACCAGCAGACACTTGGACAGCCGGGTGGATCTCAAGCTCCATTTTTATTTGCTCAAATATATGCAAGGTGGAGTCGGAGGGAGACACAGATCAGTCTCCATTCTCTCCATTCAGTGTCCTGAAGTGCTTTGAGCAATTTAATGCAATCTTCCACTACACTGTATCAGGCTACCACTAGAGGGCATCATTGCACAATTTAAAATAATTTAACCAAGTACTCTGTCTACTCTGTTACATACACCCCCCTAAAATTATGAAAAAAGTGGTGCAAAGGGCCGAGAACTGAGAAATTGAGAAACTAGGTAAGAAAAAAAAACCCTGTGTATCCTGACCACTGATGTACCAAAAATCAACATTCAAAATCCTTCCAAAATAAGTGTGTATGAACAGGGTGGTACCAAATGTCTATCACAGAGTAAAAGAGATTACATCTACACCTTAAAAAGTGTACATATCTTACCTATAATAGAATCTCATGACATGGTCACAAACAAGTCTAGCAATTCCTGGTATTGCCAGAATAACTGATGCCAAAAATAGACCTTATGAAAGGTCCAGCAAGTCCCAATAGCTTTTGAGCTGACATCTCATAAATAAACCTATGTGGGTTCCTACTACTCTTCCCACATCTAGTGTGAACTGAAGGGGCTTGTGTACTCTGCAGGTGTGTACAACTGAGGTCTGGCCTACCCTCAATTAGATCCAAAGGGTCATTGTGTATCATGTCATGTTCTGGATCGTGCGTTGTGTCATGGAGAAGTGAGTCTGTGTTCTGTGATGTGTTGTGTAGGGCATCTGTGCCTTCAGAAATGTGACTGGGTGCAGAGTCTTCAGAGACGCTGTCCAGTAGCTCATATGACTGGACTTCATCCACATTCACAGGTGAAGCCTCTTCAACAATACTCTCAAGGAAACTCGCTCTCTGCCTTTGCTTGGTGTGGTGATCGCATGAGCCAGTCCATGGTATGCATGTGAGAATCCTCTGCATTACCCAGTGTAACAGAGCTTTAAACACTGACACAGGAAGCAGCTGTGAGCAGACTGTGAGTCTCCAAGAGATGCTTGGTCCTCTTCTTGATTAGCGTTCATCAGGAAGTCAACGGGGAGCAGTAGGTTTCTGTGCACAACCTTTTCCTTTCCTGTAGCAGCATCTCTAATTCTATACATATTGATTGTTAATCTCACTGACACCACATCAGGAGTTGAGTCCCACCTGTCAGTGATCTTCCTCTTACCACTGTCACCATGGTTAACCAACAACACCCTGTCACCTATGCCCAATGGTAGTACTCTGACCTTTTGGTTGTAGAGCCTGTCATGATGGCACATGACATCAACAGGCAAATGCAGTATGCGCCCAAACATTAGGTAAAATGCTGCAAAGCCTGTGGTCTTGTGTACTGTAGAGTTATAACAGAAAGTCAACATCTGGAGCATTTGCGGCCACTTGGACTATGGAGGCAGAGCCCTAATCATGTCCCCAAGAGTTCTGTTAAATCTCTCTGTGATACCATTACCCATAGGATGATAAGGGGGTCTTATAGGATTGTTGCACACCTGCCATCTCCAGTAGATCCTTAAGAAGCCGACTCGCAAAGTTAGCTCCCTGATCTGAATGGATTCTTTTGAGGAACCCATACACGCAGAAAAATGTGTCCCATAGACAGCGGGCAACTTGCTTTGCAGACTGGTAAGAGCAGGGAAAGTCTAGAGCCAGCTTTGAAAAATGGCCTGTAACAAAAAGACATTAATACTTCTCTTGTCATACAATTCCGCTGTCCAAAAATCAATACACACAAGGTCCATTGGAGCTGAAGTGCGTATATTCTCAAGAGGAGCTTGTGCGTCAGGTTCAGGAGTTTTCCCCAAGACGCATCTCTGACAGTGTTTGACATAGTCAAACGGCCCTAGTGACCAGCATTTCGAACCTTCAGTTTCCTCCAGTGTTTTAAGATCCTAAAAATACAGCTTGACTCAGCAGTTCTCTCATGTGCATTATGTCTCCTGTGCTGCTTAACATAGAAAAGGACCCGGCTCAGTGCATCTTGTTGCTGCAGATTGTGCAACTGACGTTGTGCAATGACAATAGATGGATTCTCTTCATACAGCTGCAGATTCCGCGCTTGGGCAGAGAAGCTGAGACACTGTCAGTCTGATGAGCATCAATCACTGCTGACACCTCCTCAAAGCTTATGGCTCTTCCAGAGGGTAGATGGGGATCCTGTTCAGGACTCTGAACACCATCAGTCATGATGTCAGCTGTCTAAATGCCTTGAGTTGGTGGTGAGTTGGAAAGCATTCTGCACTGTATTAGTGACAACCCATAGGCGGTGGTGGCATAGAGGTTAAGGAATCTGGCTAGCATGCAAGTAGCCTGGAATATTGTGGATTCGAATCCTAGGTGCCACTGTTGTGCTCTTGAGCAAGTCATGTAACTCTAAGTGAGACAGGCCCTGATGTAAAATAATAGTTGACAAATGTCACTTTGGATAAAAGTGTCTGCTAAATGTGTAAATATAATGTAATGACAACCCCATTGACTTCATCCAGGACAAGGACAGGTAAGACTCCCTCACTTGTTGATGACTCACACAGGATTGGACAAATGGCTTGCGGCTCAGAGCGTCGCCAACAGTGCTCTTTGGCACATACTTCAGGTCAAAATCACAGGCCACAAGTTTGGCCACCCATCTTTATTCACAGGCATTCAACCTGGGGTTAGGTTAGGACATAAGTTAAGGGGTTGTTATCTGTCCATGCCTTTAGCCAGTGGGAAAACTTGTCATATATGGCCCATTTCAAGGCTAAGACCTTGAAGCTATGAGCTGGCTAGTTCAACTGGCCCCCTAACAGTGTCTTACTAGCAAAGGCAACTGGCCTTGCAACATCTTCAACAGGCTGGAGCTGGGAGATGATGGCACCAAGCCTATCAAATGAAGCGTCCATAGCCAGGATGAATGGACTCCTGAAGTCAGGATGAGACAGAGTCACAGCATGTGAGAGATTGTGCTTCAGTGTCTCAAAAGCTACCTGACACTCAGGTGTCCAGTCATCTGGTGTGAGCTTCACTAAGTTGAGACATCTTTTTTTTTATTTTCTTCCCCTCTGGCCTTCGCAGAGCAATCTTCAATAATGTGCTGATAGTATAGCATCATACCTAAGAAGGATCCAATCTGCTTCTGCAAGGGCCTGACACTATCACTGTCCATCAAATCAGACACCTGTACTTCTGCACTCCTAATTCAGAGATGACATGTTCAAGGAATCTTACGGTCTTCCGCATAAGGTAACACTTATTTGGAGCCACTTATTTGGAGCCAATTTGGAGCCTTGAGGTTATGATTCTTCAAGGGAGAGAAAACCATCTCCAAGTGCTCAAGTGCCAGCTGTTTTGTTGGGGCGAAGACCATGGGATCATCCAAATAGCACAACAGACTGGTAAGTTTTTATCTCTAAAGATCGAAGGCATCATGCGCATGAACGCAGCTGGGCTGATTGACAGACCTTGAGGCATCTGCTTATATTCATGCAGACAGAAGGGAGTGCACTTCTTATGAGCTTTAAAAAGAGGCACATTATAAAACCCAGAAGTTAGGTCCATGGTGGAAAAATAGGCATTACCTTCCAGCAACATTGCCATTCTTCTTCCACACAAGGTCTAGTGGTCAGATGGACTTCCGAATTATGCCTTTCTCTTCTATATCATTGATGGCTGTCCTCAACTTTTCACAATGGTTTGGTGGCACTCTACGGTAAAGCAGACGGAAGGGTCTTTCATCCACCAGGTGTATCTTGTGCACAAAATCAGATGCCTCACCACAGTCCTATTTATGGCGTGAAAAAATGGTCTCATAACTCTTAACGGTTCGCAAAAAGTTCTCTCTCCACAGGTCTGAGACGTCTGACGCACCAGGGAGCCTAAACACACACACACACACACACACACACACATACACACACACACAGTACATCACAGAGTCTACCCAGAATCACAGAAGCTACAGTGGACTACACTTGTGTATGTGTTTGCGTGTGTCAGTGTTAAATTGTTAAATGCATGCCAACAGACACACACACACTCTCATAATGTACTTACCCAGTGCTCTCCTGCTGACCACCATCCCGTCCACTAGAGGGAGTGCTAGACTGTACTTGCCAGAATTTCTGTTGAGTTTGATGCGGAACAGGCCAGTTTTAAGAGGGTGAATGAACACAACAGGAACGTCCTTCTCGTAGAACACCGACCTGAAGACCAGAAGAAACAGGTCAGAGCTCTGGGTGTGTGTGTGTGTGTGGGGGGGGATTTGTGCTTGTGGTGTGTGTTACTGGAAGAGGATCAACTGTGTGTGTCAGTGTGTGTGTGTCAGTGTGTGTGTGTGTGAGTCTGTGTGTGTGTATGTGTGTCAGTCTGTGTGTGTGTCTGTGTGTATGTACCTGCAAGAAGTACTGTTTAAATTAAGTTTAAATACACAAGTTTAAATACACACAGCAATGGTGGATAACAGACTTGAGTAGGTGAGAGAATGGAAGGATAAAAACAGAGAGAGGAGAAGGAAAAGCATGAGACAAGAGAGACAATCTTCTGTCTTTGTTTATTTGTTTGTTTGTTTATTTGTTTGTCTCACCGATGTCGTCGTAGGGTCCGTGAAGAGGTTTAAATCTAAGAGTTCATCTTCTCCAGTAACAACTGAATGTCAGAAGGAGACATTATTGTTTGATGGTAAAAAACTGGCTGTAATTGATTCTCCAGGTTTCTTTGACACAAAAATAACTGGCATGCAGGTAAAGAGAGAGGCTGAAAAGCAGATGCAGATACAGGGAGACACTAGCATGCAGGTGAAGAGAGAGATGGAAGAAAGATTGCAGAGAGAGAAAGAAAATACGAATAAAGAGATTGCTAAATGCATTGCATTCGCTGCTCCTGGTCCTCATGTGTTCCTGGTTGTGATCCAGGCTACCAGATTTACAAAAGAAGATCAAGAAACTGTGGAAACCATTCAAGAAATTTTTGGAGAAGGAGCGGCAAAGTACACTATGGCCTTGTTCACGCGTGGGGACGATCTGGAGGTTCCCATACAAGAGTTTGTTGAAAAAAATTAAAATCTGTGTGACTGTTAATCAGTGTGGTAAAAGATATCATGTTTTTAACAACAGACGCAAAGATCTGTCTCAGGTTGAAGAGCTGCTGAGGAAGATCAATACATTGATAGAGGAGAATGGAGGAAGCCACTACACCAATGAGATGCTCAGAGAGGCTAAGGGAATCATAAGAGAAGTAATGGGACACATTCAGAAAGAAAATCCAGATATGAGCCCTGAAGAAGCAAGACAACAGGCGCAGACAGTCACACTATCATTGTTATGTTATATTATTCATTATAGTTTATCAAGAAACAGTATTTGATTCCTTGAAAGATGCATCGTGGGTAAAAATTTAACATGATTAATGAAGGATCTTTTTTTTTTGTTGTACTGTAAGAGGAGATTTAACAAAAGCCTGAAAAATTGGATTCAACAAGGAAGAATCAGACATTGGCTTTATAGGCTTCATATGACATTGACTTCATATGACATTAACTTTATATGACATTGACTTCATATGACATTGGCTTCATATGACATTGACTTTATATGACATTGACTTCATATGACATTGACTTTATATGACATGCTTCCCCTGCCCTTTTTTTCCAGCATGTGATTCATGAATGGGGGAATGTCTGTCTGTCTTTTAGTCACTTACGTCATGTGATTTATTCAAGTTGTTTCACACTATGCAAGTATCTTGCTGAAGGACCGTTGGCTCAATGCTACTCGCCCATCACATCTCACTTGTGGGCTCATTACCAAGGTTTTCTGTTTCTTTACTAGACACTGCAAAAGAGGGAAACACATAAGCTCTAATCACACACCTGTGCATACGGTTATGTTCACATCACTTACAGTGTACTATAATCACACACCTGTGCATACTGTTATGATCACATCACTTACAGTGTACTATAATCACACCTGTGCATACTGTTATGTTCACATCACTTGCAGTTCTCGTTATAATCACACACCTGTGCATATAGTTACGTTCATATCGCTTACAGTTCTATCACTTGTCGTTTGTTTCACAAATAACATGAACCAGTTTCTCTGGAAGAACAGTGAAAATGTCTCTACTTGACATCTAGGAACCAAAACCAGAAAAACTAAATCTGTTTTGTCTCCTAACAGCAAATCTCTATGGCTTGGCCAGAAGAGTAGCAGTTTACCACTCCACTGTCCCAGCGAGGAGCAGTCAGATCTGGCTCAATATCTGGCTCAAATGCGGCTCACCTACAGGCAGGGGCGTTGCTAGAAATTTTGGGCCCTATGTAAGATAGTAAATAATTTTACTCCCCGCCCCCCAAACATCGATTCTATATAAATAACGTGTTCTCTAGCGCCCCCTGTCGGTGTCGGGCCCTTAGAATCATTCCCTGGCCCGCGGCGGTGCCCCTGGGTGGGCCTGATTCAACAGACATGAGGTGAGGTGAACGCAGACGTGTCAATCACACATCCAGAACAAAATATATGTATTTAATATATTTCTCCAATGGACAGACAGACATAAATCATCATAATTATCATGAGGTATGTTCATAAAATATATCATTAAACAAATGTGAAGTATTATTGCCAAAGCGATGGAAAAAAAGAAAAGACAAGAAGAGAGAAAAAAGAAGAGAATATCCAGAAAAGTTGCTTGGCCGGAAAAGAGGCAGACCACTCCACTGTTCCGCCAAGGAGCAGCCAGATCGGGAGCAGATACAGTTCAAATACGGGCCTGATCCGGCAGACAAGAGGTGAGCTGAAGCACATCACAGATAAGATGAGCACATACAGAACAAAATATGTGTATTTAACAAATTCTTCAATGGACAGACAGACATAAAACGTCCTAAATTGTTACAAGGCATGTTCATAAAATATATATTTAGACAAATGTAAAATATTATTGTAAAACTAAATCAATAAAATAATCATAATAAATAAAATATGATTACTCTGGAATCACATTATAGTGTAAACATATCTGTAAACCAAACTTCAGCAGGGCCATGTGCCGTCAATGTGTGTGTGTGTGACTACATACAACGGTGTGTATTTGTGACTAACGGAGGGGACTAGGCGGATTATAACCCAGACAGGATATCACAGACCATTATATCAAAACAACACTCACATTTGTAAAGCCATCTCACTTTTGAGGACAAATTGAAACATGTCAATAAATATGAACTGCTAAATAGAAAGCATTGTTTTTCTCTGGGGAGTGTCCTTTTCAATGTCTTATATTGGGAGTCTGCTAGTTCGAACACCACATAGACTAAGGGAGGGGACTAGGCAGACTATAACCCAGAGCTGAGATGAAAATGAAACTACTGACCCTGACATCCATCAACAACTACAGGATACAGGACAAGTGCCTGTAGAGACAAACATGGCCAGTCAATATGCTTTCTGCATGCCTCCTAAGTACACTTTCAAACTTAGTAGTACTTCATATTAACTTCTGTTAAAAAACGTGTCAGATGTTCATCTGTATCTTTTGTCTTTATGAAAACAGTTGCATCTTACTTCTTAACAAATTCGAAAAATGTGGATACTCTGGAACTGGTGGAACTGGTTATTTAACAGCATACAAGAAATAATGTGCATTGTCCTCATCAGTAGCCACTGCCCTACTGAAACCTCATTAACCCTTTAGGCGCTGGGATTTTTTCAGAAAATACTGGATTTTGACATGAATATTTCAAAAGCTTTTGGCTTAAAGGGGGTTAAAGATAGATGCCTGCTGTATATTAGAAAAATGTTGCCTATGTTGGCCATGACCGAAAGTTTAGGTGGGGTATAAATGTATTGATCTAATTTGCGTATTATGATATCATAAAGCGGCAGCCATCTTGAATCTCATTATATTAAGGAAATAATGGACATTGAATTTATGTTTGAACTCATTTTTATGTTTTTGTTTTTTTCTTTGTCTTTTTATCCTCATTCATAACAATTAGAAAAGAGGAAACCTACAATAAAACAGAAGAAAGCTGTAAAATATTACTGTATTATCATTACTATATAGTAGTAAAACACATACAAAAAGTTGCCTATTTTTTCATTACATTCAGGAAATGTTAGATATTGAATAAATGTCTGAACTTATTAGCAAAGTGTTTTTTGTCTTTTTATCCTCATTTCAAATGATCAGAAAGAGAGAAAGCAAATAAAGTAGGCCTAGTAACTAAAATCAGTAAAAACGTTTCGTACATCACTATGCATAAAATGCACGTGCCTATGTACAACCAACTATCAATCAGTTATCTAGGTGACACTCTTTATAGTTCTTGACAGTATAGTACCTCTCAAAGCATGGCACAGCACACAGACCTACCCCACACTGACTGCACCTGTACTTTGTCTGCTGGCGACCCTTAGGGCGGGTGCGATCGGAGCAAACAGCACAGTCTGGTCTATCATCAGCAGCACAGAGCCAGTGACGCTCAGTGAGCCTCTGTGGCATTTCTCCCCCCTCCACTGAAGGTCTTCCTGCTTTTTTGCCTTCCCTCTTTGAACAGCCCTCAAGCAAATCAGTAATTATGTCCGGGATGAAGGCCTTCAGTGACTTGTGTGGACCAGGAGTACACTTAGTGTAGATTACGTGGGAGTTTACCACACTGATGCTCAGAATGTTATTGAAGATGCGGCTATACCATTTCCTTGAACGGTGAGGAAAGACAAGGGGTCCACACACCAACATTTCTCTGATTTGAAGGCTCAGACAAGCGCAGGTCAACTGATCAAATTACAGCAAATTAACATAAATTACATAAACATGAATTACACAAACAACATTTTGTAGTTTTTAGGAGTTTTTACTGCAATGTCTTTAGCTCAGTTTTCTGTTTGTCTACAGATGCACAAATTGATAAGATAAGATCCACACACATTCACCAGCAGTAGAGGCACACACACATACACACACACACACACACACACACACACACACACACTCACACTCACACTCACACTCACACTCACACTCACACTCACACTCACACTCACACTCACACTCACACTCTAACAGTAAAGATGTATGCCAAGGCAGCCACTGGCTTGTCTGGAAGGTCACGTCTCCAAAGACTCTCCAAAAATCCCTCCTCCATTAACCCAACACAGTAACCCCTTAGGAGCTAGACTCAGCTTGGCCTTTTCTGGTTGACCTGTTCCAATTTTCAGGGAAAATAAAGTAACATTAGTGTTAAACCAGGGACTATCCACACTATTATAAGCAGTGGCATATTCACTCAAAGTAAAAGGGATGGCCAAATAGGAAGTCTCGGCAGCTGATGGCATCAACCCACACATCCAACACTCTTGTTTACCTTTAGCTTTAGCATATCCATGGGCAGTTTTCAGAAACACATTGTCTTTATGCACTTCATGGTGACCATCATAAACACAGATAACCCCACTAGACACACACAAGACAATCATTAAAACAGTTGTCAGGTTGGGCATCATCTTTGAAGTTTGGCACAGGGTGTGGCGTTGAACTTCTCCCAGGGTAGTGGCAACATGAAACAGGTTTTACAGTTCAGTTCAGTCTATTCAGTGATTAATAGTCCAAAAGGATTCCCGTAAGAGGTTCTGCACACAGACTCACAAACACACAGAACAAACACACAGCATTATCAGATGGGAAAGATACAGTAGTTTTGACATATAAAACATTGAACAGATTCCAATCTATGGGTAGCAGCAGTATAATTTACATTAAACATCATGATTAGTATCACTGTACATTTATCCTATGATTAAACACAAAATTAATTTAGCTTATGATTAATTTTATACTTTTTTTGTCTTTCTCTCAACTCCAACAGAACAGAACGATTCAAGGATGAACCTATCTCATTCCTTCTATCTCCTCCCAAACTGACCTCCCGTAAAAACAAAAAACCTACAGGAAAATAAAGTCTTCCGTGAATCTTACCTCCCTAAATTATCCTAAATCTAGAAAAGAAAGTTTCAACAGAAATCTCGAGACACACATTAGATCTACATTGGCTTTGAGCTCAGAGGCCTTTGGCTAACTGACAGGAACTAGCATGGATCCATTTTGATTTATCTTTTACTTTAACAGCAAAGTCTGTGACAAGGAGGGTTTCATAGGGGCCTTCTAGTTTCCCGAAATGGTAGCTGGTAATTGTTTCAATTTCTCCTTGTCCATCCGGTTGATCTTGTTTATCACTTCTCTGCGTCATTCGTCTTCTTTTGAAGACTTCCGGAATCGGCAGTCCTTTGCCCAGTGTCCTCGTTTACCACAGACGTGGCATTCTCCCTTGACAGGCCTCTTCTCTCCATTAGCCAGTGCTGATGTAGCAGCTTGCTGTTCTTCCTTGAAGAGCTTGTCCAAGGTGACCTGGCGTACTTTGATATCCAGATCTCGGGCTACTCTCGTTGCTACTCGCACCACAGCGTCCAGTGTAGTACTATTCTCCTCCCAGGTGCCCGATAAAATCATATGGGATTGAGGTTGGTGTTGGTGCATCTATAGGGTGAGCTGTGGCAGGTCCACTTGGAGTAGCACTGGGTGCAGCTGTGGGTCTGGCAGTGGCAGGTGTAGGAGGGGTGGTGAGGAGGAAGGCCTGTGCTATACAGTGAGATTCACTGGTAATCAGCCATCAGGCATTAACAGGTAGTGAATAATAAGGCCATGTGCCCGTGGCCTATAAGACATATTACAGAGATGAAAAGAAAAAGTGAATTCACAGTGTTTACTTCTCACCTGTTTTTTATAGCCTAGCTGACACACCACTTCCCCAATCTAAAATGAGATTGACATGTTTGGGCCAACATGTTTACCGGGGTTCACTCAGGGTAGTCTTTCCACTGAAATACATTATTTTTGAACTCATAGTCCCAAATTCCTATGTAGTAAGGAAAGTTTGTGACAAAATATAAATGAATTAAAACGCAACAAAACATAAATGTGAAAAAAAAATACATTGAGTTGTTTATGATGAGATTAGCAAAGATTGCTTTATATGACCAATTTGCTGGCATCTGTTTTGTGAAAAAATAAAATCTATTACAATTCATATTTCATCACACATTGTTTCTTTTTCGCTTAGAGTACATTAAACGTACATGAATAAAAAAAATCTTCCCTTTATGGTTCCTCTTTTTACTCCACTTCCCCACAGGTATGAGTGTGCACACTAGCCACTAGATTCACTTATTTGTTTATTCTTACTTTTTCACTGCCTTGAAGATAAAGTTGGTGTAGTATCCTGATTAGGTTAAATATTTCAACACCACAACAGTCTGGCCCAGTCTCAGTATGAAATACATGCAGTAAATCTGAGACTTTTATTTTGGCACTTGTCATACTGAACAATGCAATGCTCCAGGGGGAATCCTGTGTGTGAGCCTCTAAGTCTCTGAACACGGTGCTATACATCTCACATGACAGACTGAACTGACAGAACGTCTTTCAGTTATTTACTTATTCTTTATTGATTGACAGCACTAATTCTGACTTTAAAATGGTGGCGAGAGGAAGTTGCAGATAAGGTAATGTGCATAAGCCTTGGGCTCACTCACTGAAAGCCACTGGGCTGAAAACATTAACAATGGTAAAACTGTAGAAGGCTGCTACAGACTTAATGTTCTCTTTACACACTCCCAGTGTGTCTGACCCCAGTAGTGCAGTGGAGGTGGTAACAAAGGCAGACGTATCTGATTCATTCTGAGTGCTGGAACTGCGTGTGTGTAACCGCAAGTGTGTGTGACTTTCACTTTTTCTTTTTCACGTACAGTCAGTTCCTGAAAGTACACACAAGTTTGCACCGACACACACTCACCCACACACACTCACTCACATGTCTCTGAGACTATATGTACTTTCCTGATACTCTTTACCTATAAGATCTCATTTTAAATGTAAGCCTATGACTTAATCTTAGGTGTTGTATTTGTTGTACAATGTTCTTTACAATTCATGGGTGTTTTCCATTTTAGTACACTAAATGTCAAGCATGCTGATATCTGCTGGGTGATTCTTTCAATAAACTTTAAAGCTTTGAGAACATTAAAGCCACTTTCAAGTGTAAAGTGAATTCTGAGTTTAGTTTGGAAATGAAGTCGACAGCATTGTGAAATCATTTAATCAGTTTAAGTTGCACTTATCTTCTTATCAAAAGCACATTCTGTTACCAAAACACAGATAATCTGGCTCAAAATCAAATAATTCTACCAAACACCAGCATGTGTTTTCTTTACACAGTGAACATGTAGTCAGTCAGAGTATTCTGACTTTCAAAATGCTAACAAGTGATTGTCATTGATCACTGATGTGATTGTCATTGCTATTTCTGAAACTACATTCATTTTCATGCATGTCATGGACTTCATGGACTTCAAAAACCGGTTCCATTTGCTAACAGTCACCACCAATTATATATGTGTGAGTGTCTACAGTGATGTGTGCAATTTCTAAAATGAGTCAGTCATTTTACATTACATAATGAATGTTCCATAGAAGTCCTTCAAGAATTGTTGCAGATGCACAGGCCTACATTTATTGGCAGCTGCTAACATGCGTTTACCCAATCTGTAATTACTTTTTTCAAAACCTATAAATACAACAAAACATCAGTCTCTTGTCAGGACCTGTCAACCCATCCAATTGCACTTAAATTCAGAGGTGGTTTGTCTATTTTTCCTTTTCTGTTTTTTTCCCAATTATCTGCTCAGTGTTCATTCAAGAATGATCATCTATGTAAGCGTTGTGCTGCTGTTATTGCCAGACTATTGGGTTTTGTGCTGCATTTAAGGTTTTGGACATTAGATTTCCAGTTTGATTGATTGATTGATTGATTTTATTTGACATTCTCAGTTCTTGCATACAGTGAAAAATACATGGATTAGTTTGGGTGAACTGCACCACATACCCACTAAAAACATAAAAACAGAGAGTCAGGATATCACAATAAAGCTCGAAGGCTTATTTCCATTGTGGTCCTCTGATGTTGAAGGGCAGCAGGTGTTAGAATGACAAGAGTGGCAGTGTGATACAGCTACATATCAAAAAAACGTACACAGATCATACTAAATCATACATCATACATAATAAATAAAATCATACATCATAAATAGAAATTTCTATACATACTAAGATAAATTTAAGACCTATACTGACTGATCTCTAATCCAAGTTTTCAAAGCCCTTTTGTAACTATCTAAGTTGGTGATAGTCTTTATGTTACCTGGTAGTCTATTCCACTTACAAGATGCAACATATGAAAAGGAATCCATTCCTACTTTGGTTTGCACTTTCAGAGGAACAAAATTTGAGGCACTCCCTCTTGTTGAGTAGCTGTGAATGTCCCTCACTCGACTGAAAAAATTACATAAATATTTAGGGACCTGACCCTTTACAATCTTGTTCTAGTTCTGGCACGCTGTGTGCATTTGCAAATAAGCTATTTAACATACATTTTGTGTTGGGGTGAAATGTAAAAGAAAATGTAATGTAAACGTTATAGAAATGCATTCACTGACTGCATATAGTGTGAAAAGAGCAAGAAGTGTGTCAACCGTATGGCCAGAACAGGTAGATGTTGTTCAAATTGCATTTAGAGTTTTGAAAATGAGGCTGATGATCGGACAAAAGCTTGTTAGTGATTGAAAAGAAACTGTAAATGTAATTTTACTTGTCAAGTAAGCTTATTTTCAAAATCAAAACACAACTCATTAAGATAATCACTACTGGTGATAAAAAGATCTACCACTGCAGTAAGACCATGGCATTTGAAAATTATTTTAACGTGTATCTGCAAGCATTAATGCAGGGGCAAAGCTGGACAGCAGACCTGAAACTTGATATTGAAACTTAGTTTGTGAAACTCTGAAACTGATAGAACGCTAGAATTACTTTAAGTAGTTGGTTATAATTACTGTAGTGCACTAAGGTAATCGATCAATCAATCAATGCCTTTTTTCACCCCCCAGTGGGGCAATTCGTTGCACAGCAGTAGGCGCACTCAAAAGTACAAAAAAATACACAAATACGCATAGCATAATAAGTTACATCATGCACAAGACTAATAGATAATTTACACACATGACAATAACAAATAACAACACATTCCATAACTCAGAAGTTAAGCAGTGGATGAGAGACCACTTGGGCTGACAGGAATTTAACATCCCTGTGATACCGCAACTCAGCGTCACGGCATCACGTGAGTTACGCACCGGTTTGGACGCTGTTTTGAATGTGTGCCGGACTATGCACAATCAGAAAACATGTATCACACTGTTTGGAAAACATGAACATCTTATGTTAAATATGGTAACTTTGTGCTTGCTTCATCATCTCCCGTGAGGGCTAGGGAAATGTTGTGAAGATGTTTGGTGAGTGCACGCACCGATATTGTATCAATGTTTTGCTCTGTCCGTATACGGGTTGCAAAAGGTTGGATGAAGGAAACAATAGACACAAGTATCTGTTAAATGTCAACTTTAGCGTGTGATGGCATAAAGTTACAGGGTTGTGCAAATAACAAGGGGAACACTTACGTGGCTTAGCGTGGTAGCGTCAGCGGTATTAGGGGAGCATGCACCGGTACCGCCGAACTATTATGCTGAATTTCCTTGATTGGCGCGTTCGCTAGCGTCCCGTGGTGCGCAGTTTGCGCAATGGTAACACCCAATTAAGGTGATTTTGTGCATTTCATATAGTTACTGTTTGATGTTTGCTCAGCTATGTGTAGAAGCTTTTTCCTGTGTCAGGAGTAATTATTTTATGTATAATATTGCAGTGTACCTGAATGATTTATTATGATTGGTTGCCAGTATTGTTTATACCCTGTCGTCACTTGTGTGAGTGGTATGGTCCACTGTGGGCGGGGTTGATGGATCCCTGTAAAAGAGGTGCTTTGGCCATTTGGCCAGCGAACAGACCCAACCTGATGTATGGTGTTAGGCCTCAGTCTCAGCAGGTGAGACATTGCACTATTGGCAGTAGCTATTTATTTGCCGTTTTGCATTTTTGTTGTTTTCTTTAGTATTTTATTTCCTTTTTGAAGCTCTCTTTGTATTTCTTTGACCCTCGTGTCATTGTTTATTTTGTTGTTCTTATGTGTTACACTGTAAATATTGCACTTGGGTGCTATTGGCTGGAAGAAAATAAAACAACTTCCTCTTGGCCTCAATCCACGGCGTCATCCTCTGCTTAAAAAGACCACCGGTCACGGGTACCTTTTGACAATCACTGCCCTTGATTTAAGCACATTTGTCTTGTTTTCATCCATTGATGACTAGTTTTGAGAAAATTTGGCTGGTTTCTAGATACTGTATTTCAAAAATAAGAAAATTTATCTTATTATTTGCTTAAATGTCTTACTACGAATACTTAAAATAAGCAATATTTTATTAAATCTTTCCTTTCTGTATATTTCTGTCTTATGTCAAGAAATCTTACTAAGTGCAATTTTCTTGCTGCACTGGCAGATATATTTGCTTCAGATCAGTATATTTTTACCAAAAGTGGATATTTCTTCTTACTTTGAAAAAGCAGCCCAACTGTAGTCTGTCTCAAGCTGGGTAATGCGTCTCCTGATCGTGTCTGAAAATTGTCTTTTAAATTCCAATAATCTAGCCAATAAGAACTTGATGGAACAGAGTGGTTGCTTGTGATAAATTCTGGAACGGGCAAAGGAGGCTTGTCCTTGCCCATTCCAAGCAGAACAAGGGCATAGTATAGGACTCTTCTTTTTTGATCTGGTACTTTCTGTGGCAGATAAAGGACGGTCAGTAATGGTCTCCTTAGGTGTTCGGCTAAAATCTGCAGTTCTGTCTCTGTGTGTCGCAAAAGGATCTATTTGCAGGTGCTGTACACAGCCACTGGGTGACGTCTGACTTTCACTCTCTTTTATTATGAGTCGCCTGAGCATTAGCTCCAGCATCCCATCATTGTGAAGTCTTGCTGCTCTTAATCTCCACTGCAATTTTTTTTGTTGCTGTTGCCTGCCAGGATCTCAACAGGTGTCTCTCTCAGCATGGCAAGTAGCACTTGCTAACACCACTGCTGATTGCTTTAGTGCTCTTGCCTCTGCGGCAATACTTGGGGGGGTGTTCACCCAGGGCACCAAACGAGCTAGGACCATCTCTGGGTTCCTGATAGTGCTGCAGCTGAGCAGATTCATTGAGGAAGAAGAACAAAATGTGAGAGATATTCAGAGCATGTTTGGAGTCGGAAAACAAGCCGCATGTTACTCTATGGCCATGTTCACCAATGGAGACGGTCTGGAAGAGGAGGGAGTCTCATTGCTGACTAGAAAAGCACCTGGAGAGTGCAGACCTCCGTCAAGGCAATAGGGTTACTAACCCCATACAAATTCCAGATGGTGTTCCAGATCACCAGCAAGATTTGGTCATCTGTTATTTACCATAATACCCACATCTAAATCCGTGCAGTACTTTTCAAATAATTTTGCACACAGACAGACATACAAACAATTGCCAATGAAAACATCACCTCCTTGGCAGAGGTAAAAATCGAGAGCTGAATGTCTTCATTGGTCGATTACAGTGCGGGCTACAGTGGTGGCAGCAAAAAACTAAAATGCAGAAAAGAAATGTGTTTTATTGTGATAGTAGTAGTGGTAGTAGTGATAATAGTAGTAGTGGGCAGCTGTGACCTACTAATTAGGGCTTTGGGCTTGGAACCGAAATTGCCGGTTTGATTCCCAACCAGTGAACCACGGCTGAAGAGCCCTAAGTAAGGCACCTAACCCCTCACTGCTCCCCGGGCAACGCTGTAGCAGGCACTGCTCTGGGTTAGTGTGTGCTTCACCTCAATATATGTTTCACTGTGTGCTGTGTGTTTCACTAATTCATGGGACTGGGGCAAATGCAGAGACCAAATTCCTTGTGTGTGTAAATACACTTGGCTAATAAGACTGTTCTCTACGAACGCTCACACACACACACACGCACTCCAACACAGAGAGGGAGAAAAAGAGAGAAGCTAATTACAAGATCCTTGGCCGTGTTGACACTGTAAGATACATGATAACATGATTACTTTGTTAGGCTGTGCTGCTGGAGGAGAGGCAGTAAAAGAAGGCCTGAATACTGGCAGCCAATTATGAGATGATATCCACTGACTGAAACGTCGACAAGGACAAATATGTTAAGGTATTTGCTTAATTTTTTCACTATTTTTCTTTCAATAACAAATATGAAATGCTAAATGAAAAACTGTTATTTTCTCTGGGGAATGTCCTTTTCAATGTCTTACATTGGGAGTCTGCTGGCTGGAACACCACATAGACTAAGGGAGGGAACTCAGCAGACTATAACTCAGAATGGAGATGAAAGTGAAACTATTCACCCTGACATCAACAGTTACAGGATATCACAGACCAACTGCCTGTAGAGACAAACATGGCCAGTAAGTATGCTGTCTGCATGCCTCGTAAGTAAACTTTCAAACTTCATCACTTTCTAACGGGCAGCTTCATATTAACTTCTGTTTAAAAAGTGTCAGATGTTCATCTGTGTCTTTTGTCTTTATGAAACAGTTGCATCTTACTACTCAATTCATTTGAAAAATGTTAAGGCAACACACAGGGGAACTGGAATAACAGCATATAATAAATAATGTGTATTGTCCTCATCGGTAGCCACAGCCATACTGAAACCTTATTAATCATACAAGGCTTATTATTATTTTATAGGTATTAAGTGATTTAGGTTTCATTTAATTTCAGTTTCGTTTAACATAGGGTTGATGTTGGATATTCTGTAACTGCACAATTAAGCAATAGAGGTTGCCAAAAGAGCTGAAAGCACTTGTCAGATGCATGTAAGCCATCAGAAGTTTCATGCATCTGACAAGTGCTTTCAGCCTTAATTCTTGTTGATTTGAGGGCAATGTAGTTTACCAAAAACACTTAGAGTTTTCCACAGAGTTCCCCAGGTTTCAGTTGTGTCGCACATTGAATGTTAGCCTCAGCAACTAAGGCTAACCTAAAGCTAACTTTAGCTTATCCATATCATCAGCATTAGTTATATGTTTGGTGCATTTTTCAACAGACTCAAAGGAACCAGACTTCAGAATGGTGCTTGTTGGGAAAACTGGAGTTGGTAAGAGTGCGACTGGAAACACCATTTTAAGGGAAAGGATTTTTAAATGTATGCCATGTCCCTCCACCGTAACATTAGAGTGTGAAAAGGGAACAGCAGAATTTGATGGTCAAACACTTGCTGTAGTTGATACTCCAGGCCTGTTTGACACCAGACTGACTGAAGAACAGGTGAAGAGAGAGATTGCTAGAGGAATCTCATTAGTAGCTCCAGGTCCTCATGTGTTTATTATAGTGATTAATGGGGCGGGCAGATTCACTCAAGAAGAACAGGAAACTGTGAAAATCATTCAAGGGATGTTTGAAGAACAGGCAGCAAGTTACACTATGGCCTTGTTCACCCATGGAGACGATCTGGAAGAAGAGGGAATTTCCATTGAAGAATTCATTGATAAAAATGAAGATTTCCAAGGTTTCATACGTCAGTGTTGTGGAGGATATCATGTTTTGAACAACAGAGACAAGGATCCCTCTCAGGTCAGAGAGCTGCTGCAGAAGATCAACAACATGGTTCGTAGAAATGGAGGAAACTTCTACACCAATCAGATGTTCAGAGAGGCAGAGAGAGCCATAAGAGTAGAACATGAATGCCTGCTGAGAAGACATCCAGGCATGGACATCAAAGTAGTGCAAAGACAGGCAGAGAGAGAGAACTTGTTCGTTCAGGATGCTCTAAATGCCTTCATAGCTTTTGCTGGAGCATCTGCACAAGCCGGTAGGGAAGTCACATTTACAGCTGTTGGAGTGGAGGGGAGTCCACTCAGATTGGCTGCAGTAAGGATGCAGGTTAACAAGAGAGCATGTATTATTCAGTAATAATGAGAGCTCAGTAGTCAACTCATTAAGCAACATTAAAATGGGAATACTACACCTGTAATACTACTTCTCCCCACTATGATGGAAATAAGCCTATGGGCTTTTTTGTGTTATCCTGACTGCTTTTAATGGATGGTTTAATGGGCAGTCTGTAGAGCTGTATACTGTTCATATTTACTATCATATTTAGAACTTTTTTCATTGAATTTTCACTTAACTGGGCACTTCTTTTACTCCTTAGTCCAAGACAACTGTTATAAAAAACGGTTTGAGTTGTAGCCCAAGACAAAAGAAAATACAGGGGCATTTTGATTCGTATGTAGATTTGGCCTCAAGGAAGTGTGTGATGATGGCCAGGTATCCAGCAGAAAATTAATCTCTGATTTAGACAGTTGTAATACACTGTGAATTTGTTTGAAGAATAAAATCTTGCTAGCCAGGTGCTGTCCCTTTCTTGTTCTGAGTCCTGTGTCTCAAACTTTCTTTGCAGCAGAAAACTGTTTTAAGAGTTCAGGGCTTAGGCTGAGTAGAATGAAATGAGGACTAAGTCAAATCCATTGGTCTGTGTGAGTTGAGGGCTGTAAGAGAACTCAGTGTCACCACAGAAACAGAAAACTGGAGTCACAATTGAGATGAGGGCTGTAAGAGAACTCAGTGTCACCACAGAAACAGAACACAGGAGTCACAATTGAGATGAGATGTCTGGTGTATGTTGAGATTCAGTTCAATAGGGATTAATATGTCTTCATGTGAAATAGAGATTGCAGTATGTTGGTAAACCCTGTTATTCTTTCCAAGTAAATTTGATAGTTTTGTCATTTGTCATTATAATGAACTCTCACAGTGAACTATCTAGCCAATACATTGCAACAAACTATTATGAACTTCAATACAGTAGAAACTTGGTTGAACTTGTCTGGTTTATTCTCAGAACCACAAAGCAGCTCTGTGGCTATTCAGCTCCTCTGTTCAGTTCCGTTTCTTGTTACTCACACCTCAAAGCCAACTTCAGTATTGTTAACGGCAAGAAATAAGAAGGTTGTAGATCACTCTGTGTTTCTCTTTTTTCAGTATCCATTTCCTCAGTCATAACATGAAAATGAAACTGCAGCAAGCCAGTAACAGGTCCATATGCTCAGTGTTTAACCGAATAAATCCAACAGGCCTTAGTGTCCGTGGTGCATGATGGACATGCTAATGTTTTACATATAATCATATCATGGTCGTCATGAAGTCATACATTACTGATATGAGAGGGATTTGCATTCAACATCTAACACAATAATGAGTCCAGGTTAGAAAACATTTTAACAGGCGCATCATTTTTGCCTGAACACCGAGGCTGATGCTGAGGTTTGAGACAGGAAGTGAACTGATGCAGCATCAGCAACCCTAGGCACGTACGCTACCACTGCACACAGAATGATTCTCACTAGCATGCTGCTGATGGTGTGCAACTCTTATTATTAGGTTGCTGTTGAATTGCCTTTAGCTGGTGCACAACACGTCTTTATATAGTTTGACTGACAGTAAAACTTTAAGGCAACATGTAATTTTTTGCCGTTATTTAAGGTATCCTTTTTAACAAACAAATTGTTTTGGTACCGTGTCCAATTAAATTTGGATGCTTGCCAAATAGTGATATGGAGGGAGGATAAAGTGTTATCCAGGATATGAACTGTGTACATCCAGGTGCAGGGTAGGAAAATAAAACCTTTACAGAATTCCATAGCTGGCTGTTTTGCCATCAAACACCAACTAGCATTTTCTAGCAGTGCCAATAAGACTCTGGGAAATGTTTGGAAGGTTCTGAAGGCCTTTAAGGTAGTTAGCCTATTTTTCCACCATGATTCCAAGATTTAGCCAAGTTAGCCAATTTTTCAAACAAGATTTTGTTTATTAAAATTAATGTTAGGCTACCAGTTGACGCACAATTAAAGCTCAATGAGTCAGGGCTATGGCTGTAACAAATCCATATTTGCACAAGCCCATGAGTGTCATTACACTTCCCATTTTTAAATGTATGCTAAAATTCTTTCATTGTGCTGTCTGCAAGTCAGTGAGTTGGGCACATTTTCATGTATGAAATTTAGAATGGTTCATTTGGAAAGATTCACTTATTGCACTCAAGTATTGCACTTCTTACACTCAAATAAGATCAATTATTTTTTTTATGAGATCTACTAAAGCTGTTTGGCCAGGAAAACACTGAACCAGTAATGTATTAGTAATGTTTCTACAAGATATTAGTAATGTGTCTACTAGATATTAGTAATGTGTCTACAAGATAGCCACTTCAGAACTCAGAGCCCTGATCTGCCAGTATAAGGACTCCGGATGTTTGAAAGGAGGGGACTAGAAGCAGGCTATAACACGCAGCAGATATGAAAATGAAACTGTTCACCACCACATCGGCAGTGACAAGATTACAGATCAGCTTCCAGTGAAGAACATGGATGAACACAAATATGCTTTACTTGGTAAGTGCATTAACAACTTTCCGCCAGGCTTAATTTGTGGACAGGAAACTGACCTTTTTTATTCATTTTTCTCAGTTTTCCAAATCTGTAGATCTTTCCTTCATGTTTTTCTGTGGAGCACTTTTTACATCTAATCTAGAAATACAGACATGATTCAAATAGGATGCTCCTCCAAATTCCTCTACTTTAGAAAACAGATCCACAAAAATTGTAAATGTAAATACTTTCAGTGAGGAGAAATAGTGACTTATTTTATGTTTTTAAGTTACAATTGAAAGAGTTTGGGTGATACAACCGATACCAAGATTCAGAATTTGATGTTACAGTTTTTATTTTCTGAGGTATAAATGTGGGCCTACTATAGGTAAAGCCATACATACATACACATACATATACATATGTGCATGCATGTGTGTAGATATAGATGGATTTGTTTTAGACCTCCAGGGGCAGCATACAAATGTTCTACACTGTTGTCATAGAAGTCATGTGTTCTGAGCACTTTTTTCAACCAGCACAGGATGCATCATCAACAAAGGGCGTTGCGAGCATTAATGACATGCATAAAAAGGAAGTTATATGAACCACCACTTTAATCAAAATAATTTACTTATTAATATGCAACAAGTTACATTTGGTGATATGACTCAATTCTGTAACTTTCCTCCTCCTGTAGTATGTAACCAGATCTGTTGATATTTTCCATCAGCTGAAGAAGAAGAACCTGAGACAGAGGCTCCAGAGGACAATCGCATCAGGATTGTGCTTGTTGGAAAGACAGGAAACGGGAAGAGTGCTGCAGGAAACACCATCTTAAGGCAAAAAAAGTTTCAGTCTAAGTTATGTTCTTTGCCAGTAACATCAACATGTCAGAAGGAAATTGCAGAGTTTGAAGGTCAAGCACTGGCGGTAGTTGATACTCCAGGTCTGTTTGACACCACGCTGACGGAAGAACAGGTGAAGAGAGAGACTGAAGAGAGACTAAACAGAGTGGTTGAAAAGCAGGTAAAGAAAGGCACTGAGAAGCAGATGAAGAGAGAGATTGAAGAGAAATCAAGGAGAGAGAAAGGGAGGATGTTTACAGAGCTGGCTGCATGCATCTCATTCGCTGCTCCTGGTCCTCATGTGTTCCTGGTTGTGATCCAGATTGCAAGATTTACAAAAGAAGAGCAAGAAACTGTGGAAACCATTCAGAAGATTTTCGGAGAGAAGGCAGCATGTTATACTATGGTCTTGTTCACCCGTGGACACGACCTAAAGGCAGATGGAGTTGCCATAGAAGATTTCATTCAGAAGAATAAAGATCTGCATCATTTCATCAGTCTGTGTGGTGGAAGATATCACTTATTTGACAACAGAGATGACGATCCCTCTCAGGTCAGAGAGCTCCTGGAGAAGATCAACACAATGATTATGAAGAATGGAGACAGCTACTACACCAATGACATGTTGAAAGATGCTGAAGGTGCCATAAGAAAAGAAAAGAAACGCCTTATGATTGAAAATCCAACCATGAGCCCACAGGAAGCAAGAAAACGGGCAGAAAAAAGCAAACGAGTCACTGCACACATTCTGAGTGCTCTTGCTTGTACTGGAGTTGGTGCTGGAGTTGGAATTGGTGTTGAGAGTGCTCTGGTTGGAGCCTTTGCTGGAGCTATTGGGGGTCCAGTGGGAGCAGCACTAGGGGCTGCAGTGGGTTTAGCAGTGGGAGCTATTGTGGTCGCTGTCAAGAAAAAGTTTGACGAAAAATGAGCTCAAGATTCTGTAAGAAATATGTGTCTGTGAAAAGCTGAATCAAGTAGCCTTCAGAGGAGTAAATACTGTATTGATGTGTTTGTGTTGATGAATGTGTGATTAAAAGGCAGAGCAGCAGACATCTCCTTCATGTGTCCCCATGATCGAGCACTTAATCATTAAAATAAATGCTAATAAATTAAACTCTGAATCTTTTCTTATCAATGTTATAGTCACTTTATGAATCTAAAGTGACGGGATGAGCAATGTTTCATTCTACAGAAGAAGAGATGTAAGTACAAACAATAGTCATACAAAGATGATTGTCCAAGTAAAACTGCAGCACATTGACCTCACTGACAATGTCATAATATTTATTACATTACAATATTATGTAATATTATGTATTAATTATTTATCATTAAGAACTTGCAGACTCTCAGATCATGTGTACAGAGGGAAGTATAGGGGTGAGAAGTCCAAATAAATCTATACAAAAATATGGAGATAAAGTCTCCAGTATTTACACGGACAAACCAGTTCATAGAAGTATGACATTTTAGACCTGTTATCACTGTTAAATTTCCAAGCACAAAACCACAATGTGTGTTAACTATGTTACAAGACCATCTCTGGCCTGTAGAGTTTAGAATCATAGATAAAGTGAGGTGCAAATTATGTGTATGGTGCACTCAGCATGTCAACAGCTGCAATGACAGACTAAGCCCACTAGGCGTCACTAAGGCTAAAGTCACAAAGCCTAAAGTTCTACCTCCTAAAGGTTCTCCTTTATTCTCAGATACCATTCTTGTTGTTCCTGGACTGGAGCAATCAGTGTTTTTGTATCTAGATAGATAAATATAATTTGCCTAATATTTCGTCATGAAGCTGGACATTGGCTAAGCCACCTTTGTCAAACGCTTTGGATTAATGTTGTTTATTAAAATAGTCCAGAACTGCTATATGTCGGATGCAGTGGGTTGTCATTCGGGAGTTGTTAGCTTGCTAATGTCGGTTCACTGTCATTTCAGAAGTGTTTTTGAGTCACAATGGCAGATATTAGGGACTTATCCAGACCAGAGCACTTCCCCTGGGTCAAGGCGCCAGCCTAAGGGTATCCTGACATCCATCACATGGTTAACTGTGACAACTAGCAGGCTAACATCAGGAAAAGATGAGATTTATCATTTATAACTGACATTTAGTCCTCTATTTTTAATGCAGTCATTTAGAACTGACTTCATCAGTTTGAATCCTTATTCTTTTTAACTCTTAGGTTTAGTTTTTCCTCAAATTCCACAACCTGCCTTCCCTAGTTTAGGTTCTCTATTCTTAGTTGCATACAGTATCTGCCAACCTTTAGGCAGTACCTCTTACCTGCCCATCTTGAGTAAAAACTGAACATGATTAATGAAGGATCTTTTGTTTTGTTGTACTAAAAGAGGAGATTTAACAAAACCCTGAAAAATTGGAATCAATGAGGAAGAATCAGAGACATTGGCTTTATAGGCTTCATATGACATTGGCTTCATATGACATTGACTTTATATGACATTGACTTTATATGACATGCTTCCCCTGCCCTTTTTTTCCAGCATGTGATTCATGAATGGGGGAATGTCTGTCTGTCTTTTAGTCACTTACGTCATGTGATTTATTCAAGTTGTTTCACACTATGCAAGTATCTTGCTGAAGGACCGTTGGCTCAATGCTACTCGCCCATCACATCTCACTTGTGGGCTCATTACCAAGGTTTTCTGTTTCTTTACTAGACACTGCAAAAGTGTTCAAGGAAAACACATTAGCTCTAATCACACACCTGTGCATACTGTTATGATCACATCATTTACAGTGCACTATAATCACACACCTGTGCATACCGTTATGATCACATCATTTACAGTGCACTATAATCACACACCTGTGCATACCGTTATGTTCACATCATTTACAGTGCACTATAATCACACACCTGTGCATACTGTTATGTTCACATCATTTACAGTGCACTATAATCACACCTGTGCATACTGTTATGATCACATCACTTGCAGTGTACTGTAATCACACACCTGTGCACATGGTTACACTTACATCACTTACAGTTCTGTGACTGGTTATAATGACACCCTGTGCATATAGATACGTTTATATCGCTTACAGTTCTGTGACTGGTTATAATGACACCCTGTGCATATAGATACGTTTATATCGCTTACAGTTCTGTGACTGGTTATAATGACACCCTGTGCATATAGATACATTTATATCGCTTACAGTTCTATCACTTGTCGTTTGTTTCACAAATAACATGAACCAGTTTCTCTGGAAAAACAGTGAAAATGTCTCTACTTGACTTCTAGGAACCAAAACAAAAAAACTACATCTGATTTGTCTCCTAACAGCAAATCTCTATGGCTTGGCCAGATGAGTAGCAGAGTTTACCACTCCACTGTCCCAGCGAGGAGCAGTCAGATCTGGCTCAAATGCGGCTCACCTACAGGCAGGGGTTCTGCTAGAAATTTTGGCCCTACTTATAGTAGTAACCCCCCCGCCCCCAAACATTGATTCTATAGAATAAATAAAGTGTTCTCTAGCGCCCCCTGTCAGTGTCGGGTCCTTAGAATCATTCCCTGGACCGCGGCGGTACCCCTGGGTGGGCCTGATTCAGCAGACATGAGGTGAGGTGAACGCAGACGTGTCAATCACACATCCAGAACAAAATATGTGTATTTAATATATTTCTCCAATGGACAGACAGACAAAAATCATCATAATTATCATGAGGTATGTTCATAAAATATATAATTGAACAAATGTGAAATTTTATTGCCAAACTAAATCAATAACAATCATAATCAATAAATTATGATCACTCTTGAATCACTTTATAGTGTATATATAGTGAGTATAACATAACTGTACACCAAGCTTCAGCAGGGCCATGGGCTGTCAATGTGTGTGTAAGTGTGTGAATAATATTCAATTCAATTCAATTCAGTTTTATTTATACAGCGCCTTATACAGCGCCTTTTATTTATACAGCGTATTGTCTCATGGCGCTTCACAGAAGGAACACCCAAGAGCAACAGGGGCAAGGAAAAACTCCCTTATGTTCAGTTAATCTAGGAAGAAACCTTGGGCAGATCCACGACTCAAGGGGCTAACCCAACTGCCAGGGGTCATGGAGAAAAATTACAATCAGTAGTAACCATGACAGACTATAAGTTGCCTATGGTTTAGCTAAGGTTCATAATAGTTCATAATAGAGTATTATCTCACTTTTACATTACATGGTAATCAGTCTATAGGTGGTTATCAGGAATTATGGCTGGACAATGTAGCAGCGGCCAGGCATAGTGACAAACTCAAAGGAGTGAGATGGGTCATGGGGGTAACAGTAAGGGTCCATTTGACAGCGCCATTGGGGGGTCAATCACAAAGCCTCAGGAAGGGGAGTCGGGCCCAGCATCGGCGTCCAGGAAGGTCCTCTGTGATGGGGAGTCGGTCCTGACATGGGCCTCCCGTAGTGTTGGTTGTAGTCCACTCAGGAGGGGAGGGTGAGAGGAGTCCGCCAGAATGAGGCAGGGATAACATTCAGCAAAGATAATTGTGGACAGAGGAAAATAGTGAATTAGGCCAGGCTCACACATCAGAAAGCAAATGTGTAATTTGGGCATACATACATGTGTATAAATATATATATATATACATATAAATATTGAGAGAGAGCTGAAAGAGAGAGAGAGGGAGTTGTACGGCATGACACATGAAGGTTGTGTGGCGGCACTAGGCTATAGCAGCATAACTAAGGTATGATGCAAGGTAACCCAGCACCACTGCAGGGATGGTCAGTGGCTGCCATGCCTCGCAACTGGGGGCAACAGCAGAGGCAGTCCCTTCCAAAAGACCCATGAGAAGTGATGATTTGCCATGCACCATCCCTAACTATGGGAAACAGTAAAGAGGAAGGTTTTAAGTCTAGACTTAAAGGCATTGAGAGTGTCCGCTTGTCGAATATGGGGGGGGAGATTATTCCACAGGAGGGGCACGGTAACAAAAGGCTCTTCCTCCTATCGTAAATTTTGATATTCTTGGGATTACAAGGAGACCAGCATTTTGGGATCTTAGGGTTCTAGGAGGGTAATAAGCTATATACTGTATACACACACGCACACACTCACTCACACACACACACACACACACACACCAGTTTGCCTAGAATAGGACCCTTTGTGTACACATTCACACCAAAGGCCGGTACCACACACAGACCATTCACACAAGAATTATTTATCATAACTTCCCAAAGTCTGAAAGATAAAGTTTTATTCATACTTCTCATTTCTTTTCCACCAGGTGCCACATACACACACACGTCAAGTAGATGGAGAGAATAAAACCCCAGAGAAAAGGGACGGAAAAAAGAAAAGACGAGAAGAGGGGAAAAAGAAGAGAATATCCAGAAAATTTGCTTGGCCAGAAAAGACGCAGACCACCCCACTGTTCCGCCAAGGAGCAGCCAGATCGGGAGCAGATCCGGTTCAGGTACGGGCCTGATCCGGCAGACAAGAGGTGAGCTGAACCACATCACAGATAAGATGAGCACATACAGAACAAAATATGTGTATTTAACAAATTCTTCAATGGACAGACAGACATAAAACATCCTAAATTGTTACAAAGCATGTTCATAAAATATATATTTAGACAAATGTAAAATATTATTGTAAAACTAAATCAATAAAATAATCATAATCAATAAAATATGATCACTCTGGAATCACATTATAGTGTAAACATAACTGTAAACCAGACTTCAGCAGGGCCATGTGCCGTCAATGTGTGTGTGTGTGTAACTACATACAACGGTGTGTATTTGTATGTGTGTATGTATTTAATTCTGTGTTTATGTGTGTACTTGTGTGAATATATATATATGTAAACAAGTCAATGGTGATTAGAGTGCCCCCCCGTCAGTGTTGGAGGGGGCGGAGCTTATTATCACCACCAGCAGAGGAATGGGTCACATGATAAGACGACCTCATGGGTCTGGACCCACTCCCTTTTACACAAAAACATCAAAGAAAACAAGTCACACAATGCAAACAAAAACAGAAGTAAACAATGTAGAGCGAAAAAGAAAGTAACTTTTTTAAGCTTTTAAGACTTTAAAACTTCATTCGTCATTAGTTGCTAAATTGCTCAGAGATTACTGCTGATTCAAGCATAAGACACAGATGTGAGTTCAGTGTCCCTCCACCAATAGGAGGCGAGTCATCAGGTCATGTGCCTGTGACTAATAGGAAGTTGCTCACCCTCACAGAATTCCCTCTCACAATGTGAGGCTCAAAACATCTCTCTCTCACACACACACACACACACACACACACACACACACTCCTTGTACTGAAGCAGAGAGTAAAGGGCTCTGTGTGGGATGTCTGTAGTTTGTCACAGGTGTGTGTGTGTGTGTGTGTGTGTGTGTGTGTGTTCCACTCAGATGCCCATCACCTCTAAGTAGTCCAGCAGTAGTAATCAAAGTAGTCCCCTAACGGTATTCACAGGAGCAGTGCACAGAGAATAAATAAAAACATCAATAAACTTTTCATCTTCATGTGGGGTCATACAGCAGGCATGTTACCATGGAAACAAGGAGGCCAGCCAGATAACGACTTCATTAAGACTTCATTAGCACTTCATTAGAACTTCATTAGGGCGTCATTAAGCCTTGATTAGGACTTGGTGCTAAGACAGGGTGACAGTGGAGGTGTGGAAGGTCAAGGAAATAGAATGGTTGTGTGTGTGTGTGTGTGTGTGTGTGTATGTGTGTGTGTGTGTGTGTGTGTGAGGGGGGATACAGACAGGTAAGGTGTGGAAGGTCAAGGTCATAGAAGACTGGTGAGGTGTGTGTGTGTGTGTGTGTGTGTGTGTGTGCGTGTGTGTGTGTGTGTGTGTGTGTATGTATGTGTATGTGAGAGAGGGGGGTCAAAGGAGATAAGAAGATCTGAGGGGTCAACAACAACAAACGATAAAGTGACAAGGGTCAAAGGTGAAAAGATCGACAGGGGTCAAAAGGTCAACAGTGACTATTGAAGGTAGAGGAAAATAATGTGATCTATTCTCTCTATAAATATCCAACAGTAGCCTTGCACCTGTGTCTGCGCCTGAAATCACTGCGTGATGCCTGTGTGTATGTGTGTATATGTGTGTGTGTGTCATTGGCATGGCTCCTCAGAGAGGTCTACACCTCAGGGTTGAGCTGCTGGCTGCAGTATCACTGTTTGTAAGAGTGTGTGTGTGTGTGTGTGTTAGTGTGTGAGTGTGCGTTTGTGTGCTCATGAGTGGTAACTTGGATATGCAGAACTTGGGTTCAAGCTGCTGACTGTGGTAATGCTGTGTGTGTGTGTGTGTTTGTGACTTGTAAGAAAAACATACACTTGTGTTTAGGCCGCTGGCTGCAGTGTGTGTGTGTATGTGTGTGTGTGTGTGTATGGCTCTGCTCTTGAAAGGGGAATGCGTAGAACTTGGGTTCGAACTGCTGGCTGCATCGTGTGTGTGGGGGGTGTGTGTGTGTGTGGGTGGGGGTGTGTGGGTTGGTGTGTATGTATGTGGGTGTGTATGTGTGTGGGTGTGTATGTGTGTGTCAGAGGCTCTGCTCTTGAATGTGGAAGGCTTAGAACTTGTGTTTGAGCTGCTGGCTGCATCGTGTGTGTGTGTGTGTGTGTGTGTGTGTGTGTGTGTGTGTCAGTGGCATGGCTCTTGAAAGAGGGAGGCGTAGAACTCGGGCTCCAGCTGCTGGTTGCGGTATCTCTGGGCGATCTCCACGATCTTCTGTTTCCTCCGCACGTGAGGCGGGCTGTACGAGTCGCTCTCCAGTCGCCGCCGACGACAGACGTTTACCACCGTCTGACGCACCAGAGAGCCTAGACACACACACACACACACACACACACACACACACGCACGCACACACACACACACACACACACACACGCACACACACACACACACACACACACGCACACACACACACACACACACACAGTACATCACAGAGTCTACCCAGAGTCACAGAAGCTACAGTGGACTACACTTGTGTATGTGTGTGTGTGTGTCAGTGTTAAATTGTTAAATGCATGGCAACAGACACACATACACACACTCTCATAATGTACTTACCCAGTACTCTCCTGCTGACCACCATCCCGTCCACTAGAGGGAGTGCTAGACTGTACTTGCCAGAATTTCTGTTGAGTTTGATGCGGAACAGGCCAGTTTTAAGAGGGTGAATGAACACAACAGGAACGTCCTTCTCGTAGAACACCGACCTGAAGACCAGAAGAAACAGGTCATAGCTCTGAGTGTGTGTGTGTGGGGCGGGATTTGTGCTTGTGGTGTGTGTTACTGGAAGAGGATCTACTGTGTGTGTGTGTGTGTGTCAGTGTGTGTGTGTATGAGTCTGTGTGTGTGTGTGTGTGTGTGTGTGTGTGAGTCTGTGTTTGTGTATGTGTGTGTGTGTGTGTGTCTGTGTGTGTGTGTGTGTGTGTGTGTGTGTGCGTGTGAGTCTGTGTGTGTGTGTGTGTGTGTGTGTGTGTGTGTATGTACCTGCAAGAAGTACTGCTGTTGCCACTTGTCTCTAGACCTGTGCTTGTCTCTGCCACCAACTCAGTCATGGGGAAGTTCTCTACCAATAAACAGACAGATACATACATTACATCACCCTCAAAGACACACACACACACAGTTTAAATACACACAGCAATGGTGGATAACAGACTTGAGTAGGTGAGAGAATGGAAGGATAAAAACAGAGCGAGGAGAAGGAAAAGCATGAGACAAGAGAGACAATCTTCTGTCTTTGTTTATTTGTTTGTTTGTCTCACCGATGTCGTTGTAGCTCTTATAGTCGTAATTCTTTTTCATGTTGTGTACTGTTGACAGCTAAAAGATTGATATTTTTATTAAAAAATAAAACTTACTGTTAAATAGAATTTACATGCATCAGTGCACCAGGATCACACATGTTGCTTTCTCGTCTCAGCACCTTCCTCCATCAGAACCTGCTCATCCTTCTTATGTTTTGGCATAGCTGAGTAAAGAACAATTAAGGTTGGACAAAATTAGACTACCTACACTGACCCATCCCCATCTTACACCCTACAAGCTACTGACTAAGATTTGTTTGTCGATATGTAATGGACGCCTAACACAAATGAATAGAGTTATGGTGCACATTGAAAAAGTGGGATATGGTTTATGATGCATTAAATCACATCAAAATCACATTATAAACATTTTCTCGGGGGAGACTGGATTAGGGAGGTGAGACAGGAGAGGTCAGGGAGTCAGAGAGAAGAGAGGTGTGAGGAGGAAGAGGCGCCTCATGAGGAGGAAGATAGCTGCTCATCTTGTCGTGGTAGAGCTTGGAGTACTTTAGCATGGGCCTTTCACAGGGAGGGGCACCACAGGGGCACTGAGAGTGGGGGAGGAGAGAGAGCAAGAGAGAGAGATTTCTGAGCATTTACAGAGCAAGCAAGAGGTAGGTGTGAGTGAAAGACAAGTGTGTGTTATTAAACTCATGCATGCCTTATGCTTCCGATAGGGGCAATGGGCATGTTTTCAGATTCGGCCCAAAAACAAATTTAAACTACCATATTAGCCCGAATATAAGACAATATTTTTGTCCAGTAAATACTTCTGAGCAAAGGGGGTCTTCTTGTATTCACGGATTAAACAATAATACTGAAAAGATATAGAGGGCACCAAAAACATTTTTGCGTTTAAACATTTAATGAACTGGCAGCGTCTCATTGGCCTGCAACTGCCACACATGATGGAGAGGTAAGAGATTGTCTTAAATATATTGAAAATTAGCCTGGAGTGGTGCAAAAGAATGACTGGGCTACATGCACTTCAGTATAATTTGACCCCAGTGTTGATAATGGATAATGGTGTTTAAATGCACACTTCATATCCGATAAATAAGTCTCGGATGCAGTGCAATGGAGTGTCACTGTGTGACTAAATGAGCCTTGTCTAGCGCCTGCACAGACTTTGAGGAGAAACTAAGATCAACCTAAAGAAAACTCACTCATACAGATGGGCAATGCTGAGCAATTAAATGTCTGTGTTTTTTGACATGCCAGCACATCTTACAGTTGCAAGGAAAGGTTGAAATCTGTTACAGTGCAGTGGAAATCAGAAAAGCGAATCACTGTTATATTTGAGTGTCTCACAGTTGGGGCCAACTCCCCCCTTTGACACGCAAGGCTGTAGGCTCTATGTTGGCCTCTATGAGTAATGCATATGTTTTTCTGCCTTGTAGATAGCCTACAGTGTATTGCTTGCACTAAACTATTGTTAATTTTACTTTGTATGTTGTCATGCAAGCTGAATTGGCATACATTCTAGCCATAATGGGAACCAGAAAATAAGGAACTAAATGCATTCCATTTAATAGCACTAGCCTGGTGGTCTGCAAATAATTACGTGAAAAGTTTAATAAAATCAGTTCTACAATGAAGAAGAATGAATGCTCAAATTTTATGTAATCGTTATTCACATCATACCATACCATGACATTGTGCTGGCATTTTGGATGTGACAGTTTTGCGTGGAATTGCCCATATATATATATATGGGCAATTCCACGCAAAACTGTAAAGTTATATATATGTATATATTGTATCTGAACCCTTGAAGTAGTTAAAAGACTCACAGAAATGAATACATACCCTATCTATAAATGATTATGTCAACATATATATATATATATATAGTATATGGGCAATTCCACGCAAAACTGTAACGTTAAATATACATATATATATATATATATATATAAACAGTGTATTTATGTGCATGTGTTATGTAGCCGTTCGCGAACAACGACATTACCGACAATTCGGGACAGGTTGAAAGTTAGTAGGCTACCAACAATGTAGAATATAGCTGTGTAAGAAACTGTCACAACCTGATTTCAATTCAGTCGTTTTTTTTTTTTTAATTATTGACGGGGTTTTATCCCTCCGAGGATAAAATTCATTCAGCAGAGGTAAAAACCAGGGGGGGGGGGTGATCCCCCATTCCCCCTTACAAATCGCACCCTGTATATATATATAATATATAATCATTTATTGACGTATTAATTTCTGTGAGTCTTTTAACTACTTCAAAGGTTCAGGTACAGTCAGTCAGGTACAACATCTCACTAATAATGACTGGCCGGCTATCAAGAAACGTCTTTTTTTTTTTTTAAGTTAAAAAGGTGCCTGGAGTTGCAATAGAGGCGTGGGACATTTTAGAAAAAAATATAAAGCTATAAAGTTTAGCTATAAAACACATGTGATCATGTGCCAAATGTGCCATTTTGCCTTGACTTGTCACATGCGTGAAGGGAGGGGACAAGGATGAATTTCACCAGAGCTGATCTGAAAATGAACTATTCACCACCAGGAACCACCAGTGACAAGACAGATCCAAGTCCTGGAAAGACAAAGATGGATGACAAAAAGCCTCTGCTTTGTAAGTACATTTATAATGCACATTTTATATAACATCCACTAACATGCACTGGAGCCATCTCTGGGGAGTGGTTGGGAATCTTTTGTGAAAAGCATGAATACAAGTTTCCTCAAAGATGCATACACAGCTTGGGTTGGTCACTCAGGCTACAGGCTACTTCTAAAAAAAAATACTGTATGAATTTCATGCACAGACTGCTTGCTCATTGACAACCAATTGCCTGTTTAACCCTCCTATTGTGTTTGTTCCATAGACAAAACTTTGGTGTCCCAGTCAAAATGAGATGAACCTGAGATAATACATATATTATAAATGATTATCATCCAATTGTGTAATAGTCTTCTGTGTAATTCAATGAGGGAGAATTTTATTGAAAATAGCATTTTTGTGGAGGCTGTCACTGGAAACAAAAGGAGACAGTGAAGGGTGTGTTTATGTTTGTGTAAACACACACTAGCCGGTCCAACTTGTTATGACTGCCACCATTGGTCATATTGGTTTTGTCAAATTTTTCCCCCCTTTTTTTTCACAGATTTTCCATCAACGATTGCCATGACACTGAAACACTGGGGGACATGAATCTTTGTGGGCTTGTAGTCCTAGTAGAGTGGCAACAACTAGAAGCTTTTGGCCCCCATAGACCACCCCCATGCTATGCAAGTGTCTGTCAGAGAAGGGGAGACGGCCAAAAGTTTTTGCTGAATAACTCAAATTTTTTTTTGTCTTGAAATCCATTGACCTTTACACATTAAAACACTGGTCAACGCCCAGTTCCAATAAAAAAAAATCGGTGAAATTTTAAAATTGCGAAAGTGAAAGTAAACAAACTCGTCACAGGCCGTTCATGTGAATCTCATCAAATTTGTTATATGTCATCTACAGACAATGCTGACAAAAAGTTTTGATTTATTTTGAGATGAACTGTTGCAAAGTTACATGTCAATCAAAATTCAAAATGTAGCTTAAAATTCTTCAAAAGTCCATATCTTGGCTTCTAATTGCTCAAATTTGGTCAAAGTTGACATGCCGACTTGAAACAGCTTTCTTTTCATGTGCACCAAATATTTTAACATTTTGTCACAGGGGGCGATGTTTCTCGTTGAAGCTAGGTGTCCAAAAACAGTTTTTCAAAATTTTGCCTAAGACAACAATTTTGTGTTAGTATGCCGGTGTTACAGGGGCGTATCAACCCAGCCCATAAACACTCACATCTAGCATAGCGCCACCTAGTGATATGAGTAAATGCATAAATTGTGATTTTGAATTGCCAATATCTTGGGCCAAGAAGGCGAGAACTGCACAACATTTGTCATGTATGATCAGCACAATGACCTCTGAAAGCACAGTAACTACCATAAAATTTGGCCCATAGGGGGCACTGTAATTGTACAAAATATCATTTTGCTTATTATCTATGGAACGCTAAAGTTTGCAGCCAAATTTTTTTTGTCTTGAAATCCATTGACTACTCTGTTACACATTAAAACTGTTCCACTACGACAGCCTGTGCACTCAATGGGACTGCTTCTGCACTTATGTTGACGCCCCTGAACCCGGTTTATGACTGGTCGAACTCCAGTGGCAAAATTTGATAACCTAGGTCAAGGAGGAGGGGAGGGTAGGCCCGAGAGATGGCATTGGACTAGCCCAATGTTGATCAAGAAAATAAACCAATGGGCCGCGTCTCCATCACGACCGATAGAAATATTTGTAATACACTTTTTTTTTGCTTAAATTACTTAATAAACCCAGCCCAAAAAGGTGCTACGCCCAATAGCCAGTCCATGCCTGAATGGAAATATAATCACTCAGTATATAGTCACACAGCAGTGTATTAACTCACAATATAATGAAGTGGATACATTTCCTTGAAGATATCTTGAACTGTCTAAAGTATGTATGTAATGTACATAAAGTCAACTGTACAAATATATGCCTCTAAGAAGTGTACTGGGGCATTATTTTAAATGTAATAGTACTAATGTATGTCTTGTTATTGTAATGATGTACTGGGACATTACTTTAAGTGGAACAGTGTTAGTGTTTGTCATGCTATTATTTGGAACTTTATAGTATGATGTTAAAAATATGTTTTTCTGAGGTATATGTAAAATATAGTGGAAGTGAAGCTCAATGACTTGCTTCGCACAGCAGTGTACTGAAATCAAAAAAATCAACAGTGGTATACTTACTTTAAGTATATTGAAGTTGCGCTTAATTACATCCTGGTTGAAATAGACTTCATCTAAAATAAATTCTAAATAAACTTTGGAGAAAAAATCAGCTTGCATAAAATCAAAGTTTGTCTCACCAAAGTGCTGTAGCGTTAGGGTCATGCCAAGAAATGTAAAGTGACATGTGCCTAATTAGATCTAGGCCCACAAACATCAAATACAATGTAATGACACTGGACCACACTTGTTCTTTTTCAAATTAAATTCTAAATAACAATTTATTTATGTCTATGTTATTTGGTTCTCTTTTGTCTTGGCTTTGAAAATAATGCCCATTTAGAAGAATAGGACAATAAAAGCTGAAGATGATACCTATCTCCTAATTCAATGGCGATATCAGATTGGTATCGGGTATCGACCAGTAAGAATCAGTAAAACTAAAAAAGTCGGATCAGTGCATCCCTAGCAATAATAGAATAGCTAATAGGCCCAAGATTTAGGACACTTTCAGATTCATGTGTAAAACTTCATAAGTTCTTTCATGTTTAAAACTTCATAAGTTCTTTCATGTGTAAAACGTCTTAAGAGTCGATGCGCCAGAAATGTTTGAAAGTGCAACATGGTAGGGTAGCATTTGGGGTAAAGACATGAAAAACATTATTTGTCATAAGCTACATTTGTGCAGCCACCGATTTCAGTTTTTTGAAATCTTTTTGAAATTTTGAGCAGAGCATTAGGCTATCGTGCATTATACCATAGGCTACAGTCCTACCTTTGATGCTTTATTTCACTATATAAGGACCTATTAAAATAAAAAGGAAGACATGTCTTATAATTAGTGAGAAACAGTCTAATTCAAAAGTTTGTTTTTTCAGGTAGGTGTAGTCTACTCTTTGCAGTGTTTTATCTTCCAATTACTTTATCATTTGCAAGTCATTTTAGGCCTATATGATCATATGAAGCATACATTGTCCATCCAGAATGCAAGTTTTGTGTTCAGGGCTGGCAAATCTCATTGCGTTTAAATCGTTTGCGTTTAAATCTCATCGCGTGCATTATACCTATCTGCCCAAATGGACTTCGTAGGGAGGGCCCGGTTTTGTTTCCTGCAGGGGGGCCCCATGCTTTTGTGTTATACCATTGATTGTACTCTGCTCTCTGCTCTTTGCAAACTCAGAAAAACATTTCAAAACAATAATGTTGAGTCAGAACTCCTAGTGCAATCAAATTCTTTTAATGTCATGTGAAAATATTTTATTTTCCTTGACAAAGTAGAATAGTTGTCTCATTTAATTAAATGTTTTGGTTTTAAAATGCCTGTGCTGTGAAATCTGTTGTTCATTTCCTTAACCCTCCCTTAACATTATTACTACATTGCTACATTAATTGAGCTAGGCTACACTTGGGCAATTGGTTTATGTGTTCTGACCCAAGTACTAAGGCTTTTGTGGACTATACTAGATTATATACTCTATTCTGCATGTCCAAGTCTATTCACATGGCCAAATGTTTACTGAAAAAAATATTCATAAATCTGTAACAAAGTTTCCTCTCTTAATTTTGTGTCTCCATACTATACTGTTCCCACAGTGCCACCATGGTCTTCAGGGAGTTATAGAAGAAATCTAGTGTGATTCAATCCATAGCCCTGTTGTGTGAGATCACTGTCTGTAGAAAAAAGAACAAGAAAACTTGATAGAACCGTAGACCGAATAGCAAACCATAAACTAACATTAACTGAATGGGGCATATAAAAAATAAAATTGAAAGTGAGTTTCTGTGCCACATTCTTTTAGTGTTACCTGCCAGTTCACTATTTAGTTTATGATCAAGTTTTCTTGTTCTTTCTCCTACTGACAGCACTCGGTGACCTCAAACAACAGGGCTGTGGTTTGATTCACACTGTATTTCTCCATTAGGAATGAGAACAGTGAAAATATAGGAGGTCTGTTTCCTAAGGAATGTGTTGCTGACACAGGAAGGAAAACTATGACCAGATATCTTATGTCAAGTAGGACATGCTGAGGGACCATATAGAATGCTTATATCTACTGTGTGTGTGTGTGCCTGTATGCTTTTGTCTGTGTGTGGTGGCAAAAAAGCTACTTATCAGTAGGACTTTTTCTCTCCTACAATTCAAGCCAAATTACAATCAAATTTAAGAATTTAGACCGAGAATGTTTCACTGAACACATCTGTAGAATGAGGCAGAGAATTTACAGTTTGATGACAGATGTGATGCACACAGGCTATCCTTTTGCACCCCTATTGGGCTTTTCCATATGGGGATGCAGGCTGAACAGTTATAACAGTTATGGATTCCACTGTTTTATGGAATGTATTTGATTTGGCTCATCAGAAGTATGGTTGCAAAGAGCCATGCAGAACTGTGTCCACAACAAATTCAATTGAATTATTAATTAATTTGTAATTTATTTATTACATTTGAAGATCACACTGGTTTGTTTTCAGAATATGATGAATTGCATGTGAATTATTATAAATTGTTTTCAAGAGAGAGGAGTGCCAAATGTGCCCTTTAGGCCATCAATATCACCTAATAACGTGTTTGTAAATCCTCCAGCAGATGAAGAGGAAGAAGAAGTTCTAGAAGAGAACACTGAGACAGTGGAGGTTCCAGAGAAGAAGCCAGAGGACAAATGCATAAGGATTGTGCTAGTTGGGAAGAGTGGGAATGGAAAGAGTGCAACAGCAAACACCATCATAGGGGAAAAGAAGTTTAAATCTAAGACTTCATCTTCTCCAGTAACAACTGAATGTCAGAAGGAGACATTATTGTTTGATGGTAAAAAACTGGCTGTAATTGATACTCCAGGTTTCTTTGACACAAAAATAACTGGCATGCAGGTAAAGAGAGAGGCTGAAAAGCAGATGCAGATACAGGGAGACACTAGCATGCAGGTGAAGAGAGAGATGGAAGAAAGATTGCAGAAAGAGAAAGAAAATACGTATAAAGAGATTGCTAAATGCATTGCATTCGCTGCTCCTGGTCCTCATGTGTTCCTGGTTGTGATCCAGGCTGCCAGATTTACAAAAGAAGATCAAGAAACTGTGGAAACCATTCAAGACATTTTTGGAGAAGGAGTGGCGAAGTACACTATGGCCTTGTTCACGCGTGGGGACGATCTGGAGGAAGACGGAATTGAAGACTTTAAAGAAGACATGATTAAAAAAAAATGAACATCTAAATGACTTCATTCAGATGTGTGGTGAAAGATTTCATGTCTTTAATAACAAAGACAAGGATCCCTCTCAAGTCAGAGAGCTGCTGTGTAAGATCAACACAATGAGTCAGGAAAATGGAAAAAAAGAATACTACACAAATTAAATGTTCCAGGAGGCTGAGAAAGCCATAATCGAAAAAAAGAGGAGGCTTTTGGAAGAGAACCCAACAATGAGCCCTGAAGAAGCAAGAAGACAGGCAGAGAGAGACAATCAGGTAATTAGACGGTTAATGCGCTATCTTGCTGGTTTTGGAGCTGCAGGTATTGGAGCTGGAATTGGAATTGGAATTGGAATAGAAAGTGCTGTTGTGGGAGCAGCTGCTGGAACAATAGGAGGTCCAGTGGGACTTGTAGCAGGGGCTCTAGTCGGTCTTGCAGTTGGGGGTGTCATAGCAGTGAAAATGAAGCCTAGGGAACAATGACCTGAGTTAATGTCATTCTCTTCATAATAACAATGGATAACTTTAAAAAAAAAAGTGTAATTCCATCATTCACTCCACCTCAAGCTGGTGTGTGAATGAATGAATGGATGAATTAATTCATTTGTTTTTACATGGACAGTGCACAGGTAACATTAACCTTGCTTAAAGGAAGGGAAGATGCTTTGTAACAGTTTTAAGCAAAACATGCTAATATCCACCTGCAGTCCCTGGGCAGGTATCAAAGTACAATGAACAAGTGAATACAAATAAAAGTTCAATGTTCATTGAAAATGTACATGTATACAAAAGTGCATTTCCCTCCCTTCCCTATTACACACACAATCACATGTCCACTCACTGTGATGAGTGTTCTGGCATATAACGGCTGCCATGCATCACCAAGATGGCTGCCATGCATTGGTAGTGGTTCCTGAGGTGCCCCTCCACCGTAAAGCACTGTGAATACCTTAAAAATGACATGTAAGGAATTATTTTGTATTGATTATTATGCTCGCAAAGATGGAAAAAACTGAATAAAGTAGCTGTTTATAGATGTTTGTGCTTCGTTCATGTATCCTCATGTTACACATTTAATAAACTAGTATTATACTAGAACTAGAATCTCTGTTTTCCAGGAAACTTGTAGCCCAGTAATGTGTAGCCCAGTAACATGTAGCGATATACTGTGGATTCAGGCACATGCAGTTAGAAGAGTCACTTGTGTGTTGAAGGTAGGCTGGGGGTCCTCCCCTAGAACTTTTTTGAAAAATTGGATGCAATTTCCTGCGTTCTGGTGCATTTTCATAGCAAATTAGATCTTCGAAGGGACACTGAAATTGAGCATTGCCATGTAGGCCACTAGGCCTTTCAAGAAAAGGGTGGCATTATAAAATAACTTATGTGCAATTACTGTGCATTGCAGGCAGGGATGGCCCAAACCTTTATGGGGCCCTAAGCAAAATTTCATTTGGCCCCTCCCAACCTTAGTGCCATAACCCAATGCATGATCAATCACATACTATAAATCTGAGACCTGTTTTTTTACACTTTCAATTTAAAAAGATTGGATCAGCCCTTGACTCTCTGTTCTGCATTCACAACGCTTCTGTTCACTGATTAGATATGTTAAAAATGCCACTGGAGACAACAAGCAAGTAATTATTTTCCTCCAAACATTATTTATAATCTTAAGATTACAATTATTATCCAAATGTGAATGTTTTCCTCACAGCACTGAAATCATGCTTTGCTGTCAACTATGACAAGACCCAATGGTCTCAAGGTGAAAAGGCTGCCTTATTATTTTGAGATTGGTGGTTCAGATTTAGACCAGTGAGTGATTTTTGCAATGTTAGCCAATGTTACACAAAAGCCCAAGGGTTTTCTTGTCATTGTAATTACAGACATAATGCATACAGCACACTTTTCAACAGACATCATTAAGGGCATCCAGGAAATAAGAATAAAGAAGCAACTTGGGAATTGAACCTGGGTCTATCAATTGTCAGTGCTTGTTGTCACTGCTCCACCACCATTTCTTGCTCCCTAGGCATGCCACCTGATGTTACTCTCCGATGCAGAGCAAGTCTGTGAATGGACTTCATTAATTCTATTTGAAATGCCTGTTTGAATAAAGTAGAATGCAGCTTGCAGCAGTGGGCTATCAGCTTCTATCAGTGTTTTCCTCCGAAAGAACATGGAACCTACAAAAAACAGTCCTGATTTTTGTCTAGGCACCTCATTGGCATACAATACAGGTTTTTTTTAATACTGACACCAACAGAACTACCAAGAACTACCGAACAACGCTGTAACCTGGCTTGAATGACTATTCTCAACCACCAACCTTTCCCACCACGTGTGTGATTTATCATTGGAATTAGCATTTGTAGACATGTGACGGGTTCACCACTACAGCACCACTCCACTGCTTTCACACACACACCATCAGACACTTGGACAGCCGGGTGGATCACAAGCTCCATTTTTATTTGCTGAAATATATGCAAGGTATAGTAGAGTCGGTGGGAGACACAGATCAGTCTCCATTCTCTCCATTCAGTGTCCTGAACTGCTTTGAGCAATTTAATGCAATCTTCCACTACACTGTACCAGGCTACCACTAGAGGGCATCATTGCACAATTTAAAATAATTTAACCAAGTACTCTGTCTACTCTGTTACATACACCCCCCTAAAATTATGCAAAAATGGTGCAAAGGGCCGAGAACTGAGAAACTGGGAAACTAGGTAAGAAAAGGTGTATCCTGAGCACCGATGTACCAAAAATCAATATTCAAAATCCTTCCAAAATAAGTGTGTATGAACAGGGTGGTACCAAATGTCTATCACAGAGTAAAAGAGATTACATCTACACCTCATAAAGTGTACATATCTTACCTATAATAGAATCTCATGACATGGTCACAAACAAGTCTAGCAATCAAAACAAAAAACAAAATTAAACTGTGAGTACATTCCTGGTATTGCCAGAATAACTGATGCCAAAAATAGACCTTATGAAAGGTCCAGCAAGTCCCAATAGCTTTTGACCTGACATCTCATAAATAAACCTATGTGGGTTCCTACTACTCCTCCCACATTAGTGTGAACTGAAGGGGCTTGTGTACTCTGCAGGTGTGTACAACTGAGGTCTGGCCTACCCTCAACTAGATCTAAAGGGTCATTGTGTATCATGTCATGTTCTGGATCGTGCGTTGTGTCATGGAGAAGTGAGTCTGTGTTCTGTGATGTGTTGTGTAGGGCATCTGTGCCTTCAGAAATGTGACTGGGTGCAGAGTCTTCAGAGACGCTGTCCAGTAGCTCATATGACTGGACTTCATCCACATTCACAGGTGAAGCCTCTTCAACAATACTCTCAAGGAAACTCGCTCTCTGCCTTTGCTTGGTGTGGTGATCGCATGAACCAGTCCATGGTATGCATGTGAGAATCCTCTGCATTACCCAGTGTAACAGAGCTTTAAACACTGACACAGGAAGCAGCTGTGAGCAGACTGTGAGTCTCCAAGAGATGCTTGGTCCTCTTCTTGATTAGCGTTCATCAGGAAGTCAACGGGGAGCAGTAGGTTTCTGTGCACAACCTTTTCCTTTCCTGTAACAGCATCTCTAATTCTATACATATTGATTGTTAATCTCACTGACACCACATCAGGAGTTGAGTCCCACCTGTCAGTGATCTTCCTCTTACCACTGTCACCATGGTTAACCAACAACACCCTGTCACCTATGCCCAATGGTAGTCCTCTGACCTTTTGGTTGTAGAGCCTGTCATGATGGCACATGACATCAACAGGCAAATGCAGTATGCGCCCAATCATTAGGTAAAATGCTGCAAAGCCTGTGGTCTTGTGTACTGTAGAGTTATAACAGAAAGTCAACATCTGGAGCATTTGCGGCCACTTGGACTATGGAGGCAGAGCCCTAATCATGTCCCCAAGAGTTCTGTTAAATCTCTCCGTGATACCATTACCCATAGGGTGATAAGGGGGTCTTATAGGATTGTTGCACACCTGCCATCTCCAGTAGATCCTTAAGAAGCCGACTCGCAAAGTTAGCTCCCTGATCTAAATGGATTCTTTTGAGGAACCCATACACGCAGAAAAATGTGTCCCATAGACAGCGGGCAACTTGCTTTGCAGACTGGTAAGAGCAGGGAAAGTCTAGAGCCAGCTTTGAAAAATGGCCTGTAACAACAAGGACATCAATACTTCTCTTGTCATACAATTCCGCTGTCCAAAAATCAATACACACAAGGTCCATTGGAGCTGAAGTGCGTATATTCTCAAGAGGAGCTTGTGCGTCAGGTTCAGGAGTTTTCCCCAAGACGCATCTCTGACAGTGTTTGACATAGTCAAACGGCCCTAGTGACCAGCATTTCGAACCTTCATTTTCCTCCAGCTTATGGCTCTTCCAGAGGGTAGATGGGGATCCTGTTCAGGACTCTGAACACCATTAGTCATGATGTCAGCTGTCTAAAAGCCTTGAGTTGGTGGTGAGTTGGAAAGCATTCTGCACTGTACTAGTGACAACCCATAGGCGGTGGTGGCATAGAGGTTAAGGAATCTGGCTAGCATGCAAGTAGCCTGGAATATTGTGGATTCGAATCCTAGGTGCCACTGTTGTGCTCTTGAGCAAGTCATGTAACTCTAAGTGAGACAGGCCCTGATGTAAAATAATAGTTGACAAATGTCACTTTGGATAAAAGTGTCTGCTAAATGTGTAAATATAATGTAATGACAACCCCATTGACTTCATCCAGGACAAGGACAGGTAAGACTCCCTCACTTGTTGATGACTCACACAGGATTGGACAAATGGCTTGCGGCTCAGAGCGTCGCCAACAGTGCTCTTTGGCACATACTTCAGGTCAAAATCACAGGCCACAAGTTTGGCCACCCATCTTTATTCACAGGCATTCAACCTGGGGTTAGGTTAGGACATAAGTTAAGGGGTTGTTATCTGTCCATGCCTTTAGCCAGTGGGAAAACTTGTCATATATGGCCCATTTCAAGGCTAAGACCTTGAAGCTATGAGCTGGCTAGTTCAACTGACCCCCTAACAGTGTCTTACTAGCAAAGGCAACTGGCCTTGCAACATCTTCAACAGGCTGGAGCTGGGAGATGATGGCACCAAGCCTATCAAATGAAGCGTCCATAGCCAGGATGAATGGACTCCTGAAGTCAGGATGAGACAGAGTCACAGCATGTGAGAGATTGTGCTTCAGTGTCTCAAAAGCTACCTGACACTCAGGTGTCCAGTCATCTGGTGTGAGCTTCACTAAGTTGAGACATCTTTTTTTTTATTTTCTTCCCCTCTGGCCTTCGCAGAGCAATCTTCAATAATGTGCTGATAGTATAGGGCCTGACACTATCACTGTCCATCAAATCAGACACCTGTACTTCTGCACTCCTAATTCAGAGATGACATGTTCAAGGAATCTTACGGTCTTCCGCATAAGGTAACACTTATTTGGAGCCACTTATTTGGAGCCAATTTGGAGCCTTGAGGTTATGATTCTTCAAGGGAGAGAAAACCATCTCCAAGTGCTCAAGTGCCAGCTGTTTTGTTGGGGCGAAGACCATGGGATCATCCAAATAGCACAACAGACTGGTAAGTTTTTATCTCTAAAGTTCGAAGGCATCATGCGCATGAACGCAGCTGGGCTGATTGACAGACCTTGAGGCATCTGCTTATATTGATGCAGACAGAAGGGAGTGCACTTCTTATGAGCTTTAAAAAGAGGCACATTATAAAACCCAGAAGTTAGGTCCATGGTGGAAAAATAGGCATTACCTTCCAGCAACATTGCCATTCTTCTTCCACACAAGGTCTAGTGGTCAGATGGACTTCCGAATTATGCCTTTCTCTTCTATATCATTGATGGCTGTCCTCAACTTTTCACAATGGTTTGGTGGCACTCTACGGTAAAGCAGACGGAAGGGTCTTTCATCCACCAGGTGTATCTTGTGCACAAAATCAGATGCCTCACCACAGTCCTATTTATGGCGTGAAAAAATGGTCTCATAACTCTTAACGGTTCGAAAAAAGTTCTCTCTCCACAGGTCTGAGACGTCTGACACACCAGAGAGCCTAAACACACACACACACACACATACACACATACACACACACACAGTACATCACAGAGTCTACCCAGAGTCACAGAAGCTACAGTGGACTACACTTGTGTATGTGTGTGTGTGTGTCAGTGTTAAATTGTTAAATGCATGGCAACAGACACACACACACTCTCATAATGTACTTACCCAGTGCTCTCCTGCTGACCACCATCCCGTCCACTAGAGGGAGTGCTAGACTGTACTTGCCAGAATTTCTGTTGAGTTTGATGCGGAACAGGCCAGTTTTAAGAGGGTGAATGAACACAACAGGAACGTCCTTCTCGTAGAACACCGACCTGAAGACCAGAAGAAACAGGTCATAGCTCTGAGTGTGTGTGTGTGGGGGGGGGATTTGTGCTTGTGGTGTGTGTTACTGGAAGAGGATCAACTGTGTGTGTCAGTGTGTGTGTGTCAGTGTGTATGTGTGTGTGAGTCTGTGTGTGTGTATGTGTGTCAGTCTGTGTGTGTGTCTGTGTGTATGTACCTGCAAGAAGTACTGTTTAAATTAAGTTTAAATACACAAGTTTAAATACACACAGTAATGGTGGATAACAGACTTGAGTAGGTGAGAGAATGGAAGGATAAAAACAGGGAGAGGAGAAGGAAAAGCATGAGACAAGAGGAAGAGACAATCTTCTGTCTTTGTTTATTTGTTTGTTTGTTTATTTGTTTGTCTCACCGATGTCGTCATAGGGGCTGTGAAGAGGTTTAAATCTAAGAGTTCATCTTCTCCAGTAACAACTGAATGTCAGAAGGAGACATTATTGTTTGATGGTAAAAAACTGGCTGTAATTGATTCTCCAGGTTTCTTTGACACAAAAATAACTGGCATGCAGGTAAAGAGAGAGGCTGAAAAGCAGATGCAGATACAGGGAGACACTAGCATGCAGGTGAAGAGAGAGATGGAAGAAAGATTGCAGAGAGAGAAAGAAAATAGGAATAAAGAGATCGCTAAATGTATTGCATTCGCTGCTCCTGGTCCTCATGTGTTCCTGGTTGTGATCCAGGCTGCCAGATTTACAAAAGAAGATCAAGAAACTGTGGAAACCATTCAAGAAATTTTTGGAGAAGGAGCGGCAAAGTACACTAAGGCCTTGTTCACGTGTGGGGACGATCTGGAGGAAGATGGAGTTCCCATACAAGAGTTTGTTGAAAAAAATGAAAATCTGTGTGACTGTTAATCAGTGTGGTAAAAGATATCATGTTTTTAACAACAGACGCAAAGATCCGTCTCAGGTTGAAGAACTGCTGAGGAAGATCAATACATTGATAGAGGAGAATGGAGGAAGCCACTACACCAATGAGATGCTCAGAGAGGCTAAGGGAATCATAAGAGAAGTAATGGGACACATTCAGAAAGAAAATCCAGATATGAGCCCTGAAGAAGCAAGACAATAGGCGCAGACAGTCACACTATCATTGTTATGTTATATTATTCATTATAGTTTATGAAGAAACAGTATTTGATTCCTTGAAAGATGCATCGTGGGTAAAAATTGAACATGATTAATGAAGGATCTTTTTTTTTTGTTGTACTGTAAGAGGAGATTTAACAAAAGCCTGAAAAATTGGAATCAACAAGGAAGAATCAGACATTGGCTTTATAGGCTTCATATGACATTGACTTCATATGACATTAACTTTATATGACATTGACTTCATATGACATTGACTTCATATGACATTGACTTTATATGACATTGACTTTATATGACATGCTTCCCCTGCCCTTTTTTTCCAGCATGTGATTCATGAATGGGGGAATGTCTGTCTGTCTTTTAGTCACTTACGTCATGTGATTTATTCAAGTTGTTTCACACTATGCAAGTATCTTGCTGAAGGACCGTTGGCTCAATGCTACTCGCCCATCACATCTCACTTGTGGGCTCATTACCAAGGTTTTCTGTTTCTTTACTAGACACTGCAAAAGAGGGAAACACATAAGCTCTAATCACACACCTGTGCATACCGTTATGTTCACATCACTTACAGTGCACTATAATCACACACCTGTGCATACTGTTATGATCACATCACTTACAGTGTACTATAATCACACCTGTGCATACTGTTATGTTCACATCACTTGCAGTTCTCGTTATAATCACACACCTGTGCATATAGTTACGTTCATATCGCTTACAGTTCTATCACTTGTCGTTTGTTTCACAAATAACATGAACCAGTTTCTCTGGAAGAACAGTGAAAATGTCTCTACTTGACTTCTAGGAACCAAAACCAGAAAAACTAAATCTGTTTTGTCTCCTAATAGCAAATCTCTATGGCTTGGCCAGAGGAGTAGCAGAGTTTACCACTCCACTGTCCCAGCGAGGAGCAGTCAGATCTGGCTCAAATCAGCTCAAATGCGGCTCACCTACAGGCAGGGGCGTTGCTAGAAATTTTGGGCCCTATGTAAGATAGTAAATAATTTTACTCCCCGCCCCCCAAACATCGATTCTATATAAATAACGTGTTCTCTAGCGCCCCCTGTCAGTGTCGGGCCCTTAGAATCATTCCCTGGACCGCGGCGGTGCCCCTGGGTGGGCCTGATTCGGCAGACATGAGTTGAGGTGAAACCAGACGTGTCAATCACACATCCAGAACAAAATATGTGTATTTTTAATATATTTCTCCAACGGACAGACAAAAATCATCGCAAATCATCATGAGGTATGTTCATAAAGTATATCATTAAACAAATGTGAAATTTTATTGCCAAACTATCATAATCAATAAATTATGATCACTCTTGAATCACATTATAGTGTAAACATAACTGTACACCAAGCTTCAGGAGGGCCATGAGCTGTCAATGTGTGTGTAAGTGTGTGAATAATAAGCTATATACTGTATACACACACACACACACACTCACTCACACACACACACACACACACCAGTTTGCCTAGAATAGGACCCTTTGTGTACACATTCACACCAAAGGCCGGTACCACACACAGACCATTCACACAAGAATTATTTATCATAACTTCCCAAAGTCTGAAAGATAAAGTTTTATTCATACTTCTCATTCCGTTTCCACCAGGTGCCACATACACACACACGTCAAGTAGATGGAGAGAATAAAACCCCAGAGAAAAGGGATGGAAAAAAGAAAAGACGAGAAGAGGGGAAAAAGAAGAGAATATCCAGAAAAGTTGCTTGGCCAGAAAAGAGGCAGACCACTCCACTGTTCCGCCAAGGAGCAGCCAGATCGGGAGCAGATCCGGTTCAGGTACGGGCCTGATCCGGCAGACAAGAGGTCAGCTGAACCACATCACAGATAAGATGAGCACATACAGAACAAAATATGTGTATTTAACAAATTCTTCAATGGACAGACAGACATAAAACATCCTAAATTGTTACAAGGCATGTTCATAAAATATATATTTAGACAAATGTAAAATACTATTGTAAAACTAAATCAATAAAATAATCATAATCAATAAAATATGATTACTCTGGAATCACATTATAGTGTAAACATAACTGTAAACCAAACTTCAGCAGGGCCATGTGGCGTCAATGTGTGTGTGTGTGTAACTACATACAACGGTGTGTATTTGTATGTGTGTATGTATTTAATTCTGTGTTTATGTGTGTACTTGTGTGAATATATTTATACGTAAACAAGTCAATAGTGATTAGAGTGCCCCCCGTCAGTGTTGGAGGGGGCGGAGCTTATTATCACCACCAGCAGAGGAATGGGTCACATGATAAGATGACCTCATGGGTCTGGACCCACTCCCTTTTACACAAAAACATCAAAGAAAACAAGTCACACAATGCAAACAAAAACAGAAGTAAACAATGTAGAGCGAAAAAGAAAGTAACTTTTTTAAGCTTTTAAGACTTTAAAACTTCATTCGTCATTAGTTGCTAAATTGCTCAGAGATTACTGCTGATTCAAGCATAAGTCACAGATGTGAGTTCAGTGTCCCTCCACCAATAGGAGGCGAGTTATCAGGTCATGTGCCTGTGACTAATAGGAAGTTGCTCACCCTCACAGAATTCCCTCTCACAATGTGAGGCTCAAAACATCTCTCTCTCACACACACACACACACACACACACACACACACACTCCTTGTACTGAAGCAGAGAGTAAAGGGCTCTGTGTGGGATGTCTGTAGTTTGTCACAGGTGTGTGTGTGTGTGTGTGTGTGTGTGTGTGTGTGTGTGTGTGTGTGTTCCACTCAGATGCCCATCACCTCTAAGTAGTCCAGCAGTAGTAATCAAAGTAGTCCCCTAACGGTATTCACAGGAGCAGTGCACAGAGAATAAATAAAAACATCAATAAACTATTCATCTTCATGTCGGGTCATACAGCAGGCATGTTACCATGGAAACAAGGAGGTCAGCCAGATAACGACTTCATTAAGACTTCATTAGCACTTCATTAGAACTTCATTAGGGCGTCATTAAGCCTTGATTAGGACTTGGTGCTAAGACAGGGGTGACAGTGGAGGTGTGGAAGGTCAAGGAAATAGAATGGTTGTGTGTGTGTGTGTGTGTGTGTGTGTGTGTATGTGTGTGTGTGTGTGTGAGGGGGGATACAGACAGGTAAGGTGTGGAAGGTCAAGGTCATAGAAGACTGGTGAGGTGTGTGTGTGTGTGTGTGTGTGTGTGCGTGTGTGTGTGTGTGTGTGTGTGTATGTATGTGTATGTGAGAGAGGGGGGTCAAAGGAGATAAGAAGATCTGAGGGGTCAACAACAACAAACGATAAAGTGAGAAGGGTCAAAGGTGAAGAGATCGACAGGGGTTAAAAGGTCAACAGTGACTATTGAAGGTAGAGGAAAATAATGTGATCTATTCTCTCTATAAATATCCAACAGTAGCCTTGCACCTGTGTCTGCGCCTGAAATCACTGCGTGATGCTTGTGTGTATGTGTGTGTGTGTATATGTGTGTGTGTGTCATTGGCATGGCTCCTCAGAGAGGTCTACACCTCAGGGTTGAGCTGCTGGCTGCAGTATCACTGTTTGTAAGAGTGTGTGTGTGTGTGTGTGTGTTAGTGTGTGAGTGTGCGTTTGTGTGCTCATGAGTGGTAACTTGGATATGCAGAACTTGGGTTCAAGCTGCTGACTGTGGTAATGCTGTGTGTGTGTGTGTGTTTGTGACTTGTAAGAAAAACATACACTTGTGTTTAGGCCGCTGGCTGCAGTGTGTGTGTGTATGTGTGTGTGTGTGTGTATGGCTCTGCTCTTGAAAGGGGAATGCGTAGAACTTGGGTTCGAGCTGCTGGCTGCATCGTGTGTGTGTGTGTGTGGGGGTGTGTGTGTGTGTGTGTGGGTGGGGGTGTGTGGGTTGGTGTGTATGTATGTGGGTGTGTATGTGTGTGGGTGTGTATGTGTGTGTCAGAGGCTCTGCTCTTGAATGTGGAAGGCTTAGAACTTGTGTTTGAGCTGCTGGCTGCATCGTGTGTGTGTGTGTGTGTGTGTGTGTGTGTGTGTGTGTGTGTGTGTGTGTGTGTGTGTGTGTGTGTGTCAGTGGCATGGCTCTTGAAAGAGGGAGGCGTAGAACTCGGGCTCCAGCTGCTGGTTGCGGTATCTCTGGGCGATCTCCACGATCTTCTGTTTCCTCCGCACGTGAGGCGGGCTGTACGAGTCGCTCTCCAGTCGCCGCCGACGACAGACGTTTACCACCGTCTGACGCACCAGAGAGCCTAGACACACACACACACACACACAACAAAAAAAAAAAAAAAAAAAACACACAGTACATCACAGAGTCTACCCAGAGTCACAGAAGCTACAGTGGACTACACTTGTGTATGTGTGTGTGTGTGTCAGTGTTAAATTGTTAAATGCATGCCAACAGACACACACACACTCTCATAATGTACTTACCCAGTGCTCTCCTGCTGACCACCATCCCGTCCACTAGAGGGAGTGCTAGACTGTACTTGCCAGAATTTCTGTTGAGTTTGATGCGGAACAGGCCAGTTTTAAGAGGGTGAATGAACACAACAGGAACGTCCTTCTCGTAGAACACCGACCTGAAGACCAGAAGAAACAGGTCATAGCTCTGAGTGTGTGTGTGTGGGGCGGGATTTGTGCTTGTGGTGTGTGTTACTGGAAGAGGATCTACTGTGTGTGTGTGTGTGTGTCAGTGTGTGTGTGTATGAGTCTGTGTGTGTGTGTGTGTGTGTGTGTGTGTGGTGTGTGTGTGTGTGAGTCTGTGTGTGTGTGTGTGTGTGTGTGTATGTACCTGCAAGAAGTACTGCTGTTGCCACTTGTCCCTAGACCTGTGCTTGTCTCTGCCACCAGCTCAGTCATGGGGAAGTTCTCTACCAATAAACAGACAGATACATACATTACATCACCCTCAAAGACACACACACACACAGTTTAGATACACACAGCAATGGTGGATAACAGACTTGAGTAGGTGAGAGAATGGAAGGATAAAAACAGAGCGAGGAGAAGGAAAAGCATGAGACAAGAGAGACTGTCTTTGTTTATTTGTTTGTTTGTCTCACCGATGTCGTTGTAGCTCTTATAGTCGTAATTCTTTTTCATGTTGTGTACTGTTGACAGCTAAAAGATTGATATTTTTATTAAAAAATAAAACTTACTGTTAAATAGAATTTACATGCATCAGTGCACCAGGATCACACATGTTGCTTTCTCGTCTCAGCACCTTCCTCCATCAGAACCTGCTCATCCTTCTTATGTTTTGGCATAGCTGAGTAAAGAACAATTAAGGTTGGACAAAATTAGACTACCTACACTGACCCATCCCCATCTTACACCCTACAAGCTACTGACTAAGATTTGTTTGTCGATATGTAATGGACGCCTAACACAAATGAATAGAGTTATGGTGCACATTGAAAAAGTGGGATATGGTTTATGATGCATTAAATCACATCAAAATCACATTATAAACATTTTCTCGGGGGAGACTGGATTAGGGAGGTGAGACAGGAGAGGTCAGGGAGTCAGAGAGAAGAGAGGTGTGAGGAGGAAGAGGCGTCTCATGAGGAGGAAGATAGCTGCTCATCTTGTCGTGGTAGAGCTTGGAGTACTTTAGCATGGGCCTTTCACAGGGAGGGGCACCACAGGGGCACTGAGAGTGGGGGAGGAGAGAGAGCAAGAGAGAGAGATTTCTGAGCATTTACAGAGCAAGCAAGAGGTAGGTGTGAGTGAAAGACAAGTGTGTGTTATTAAACTCATGCATGCCTTATGCTTCCGATAGGGGCAATGGGCATGTTTTCAGATTCGGCCCAAAAACAAATTTAAACTACCATATTAGCCCGAATATAAGACAATATTTTTGTCCAGTAAATACTTCTGAGCAAAGGGGGTCTTCTTGTATTCACGGATTAAACAATAATACTGAAAAGATATAGAGGGACCAAAAACATTTTTGCGTTTAAACATTTAATGAACTGGCAGCGTCTCATTGGCCTGCAACTGCCACACATGATGGAGAGGTAAGAGATTGTCTTAAATATATTGAAAATTAGCCTGGAGTGGTGCAAAAGAATGACTGGGCTACATGCACTTCAGTATAATTTGACCCCGGTGTTGATAATGGATAACAGTGTTTAAATGCACACTTCATATCCGATAAATAAGTCTCGGATGCAGTGCAATGGAGTGTCACTGTGTGACTAAATGAGCCTTGTCTAGCGCCTGCACAGACTTTGAGGAGAAACTAAGATCAACCTAAAGAAAACTCACTCATACAGATGGGCAATGCTGAGCAATTAAATGTCTGTGTTTTTTGACATGCCAGCACATCTTACTGTTGCAAGGAAAGGTTGAAATCTGTTACTGTGCAGTGGAAATCAGAAAAGCAAATCACTGTTATATTTGAGTGTCTCACAGTTGGGGCCAACTCCCCCCTTTGACACGCAAGGCTGTAGGCTCTATGTTGGCCTCTATGAGTAATGCATATGTTTTTCTGCCTTGTAGATAGCCTACAGTGTATTGCTTGCACTAAACTATTGTTAATTTTACTTTGTATGTTGTCATGCAAGCTGAATTGGCATACATTCTAGCCATAATGGGAACCAGAAAATAAGGAACTAAATGCATTCCATTTAATAGCACTAGCCTGGTGGTCTGCAAATAATTACGTGAAAAGTTTAATAAAATCAGTTCTACAACGAAGAAGAATGAATGCTCAAATTTTATGTAATCGTTATTCACATCATACCATACCATGACATTGTGCTGGCATTTTGGATGTGACAGTTTTGCGTGGAATTGCCCATATATATATATATGGGCAATTCCACGCAAAACTGTAAAGTTATATATATGTATATATTGTATCTGAACCCTTGAAGTAGTTAAAAGACTCACAGAAATGAATACATACCCTATCTATAAATGATTATGTCAACATATATATATATATATATATAGTATATGGGCAATTCCACGCAAAACTGTAACGTTAAATATACATATATATATATATATATATATATATATAAACAGTATATTTATGTGCATGTGTTATGTAGCCGTTCGCGAACAACGACATTACCGACAATTCGGGACAGGTTGAAAGTTAGTAGGCTACCAACAATGTAGAATATAGCTGTGTAAGAAACTGTCACAACCTGATTTCAATTCAGTCGTTTTTTTTTTTTAATTATTGACGGGGTTTTATCCCTCCGAGGATAAAATTCATTCAGCAGAGGTAAAAACCGGGGGGGGGGGGTGATCGCCCATTCCCCCTTACAAATCGCACCCTGTATATATATATAATATATAATAATTTATTGACGTATTAATTTCTGTGAGTCTTTTAACTACTTCAAAGGTTCAGGTACAGTCAGTCAGGTACAACATCTCACTAATAATGACTGGCCAGCTATCAAGAAACGTCTTTTTTTTTTTTAAGTTAAAAAGGTGCCTGGAGTTGCAATAAAGGCGTGGGACATTTTAGAAAAAAATATAAAGCTATAAAGTTTAGCTATAAAACACATGTGATCATGGCTTGACAGGGTTTTTTTAATTATTGACAGGGTTTTATCCCTCCGAGGATAAAATTCATTCAGCAGAGGTAAAAACCAGGGGGGGGGGGGTGATCCCCCATTCCCCCTTACAAATCGCACCCTGTATATATATATATAATATATAATCATTTATTGACGTATTAATTTCTGTGAATCTTTTAACTACTTCAAAGGTTCAGGTACAGTCAGTCAGGTACAACATCTCACTAATAATGACTGGCCAGCTATCAAGAAACGTCTTTTTTTTAAGTTAAAAAGGTGCCTGGAGTTGCAATAAAGGCGTGGGACATTTTAGAAAATTATAAAGCTATAAAGTTTAGCTATAAAACACATGTGATCATGTGCCAAATGTGCCATTTTGCCTTGACTTGTCACATGTGTGAAGAGAGGGGACAAGGATGAATTTCACCAGAGCTGATCTGAAAATGAACTATTCACCACCAGGAACCACCAGTGACAAGACAGATCCAAGTCCTGGAAAGACAAAGATGGATGACAAAAAGCCTCTGCTTTGTAAGTACATTTATAATGCACATTTTATATAACATCCACTAACATGCACTGGAGCCATCTCTGGGGAGTGCTTGGGAATCTTTTGTGAAAAGCATGAATACAAGTTTCCTCAAAGATGCATGCACAGCTTGGGTTGGTCACTCAGGCTACAGGCTACTTCAAAAAAAAAATACTGTATGAAATCATGCACAGACTGCTTGCTCATTGCAATCATGCACAGACTGCTTGCTCATTGCAATCATGCACAGACTGCTTGCTCATTGACAACCAATTGCCTGTTTAACCCTCCTATTGTGTTTGTTCCATAGACAAAACTTTGGTGTCCCAGTCAAAATGAGATGAACCTGAGATAATACATATATTATAAATGATTATCATCCAATTGTGTAATAGTCTTCTGTGTAATTCAGTGAGGGAGAATTTTATTGAAAATAGCATTTTTGTGGAGGCTGTCACTGGAAACAAAAGGAGACAGTGAAGGGTGTGTTTATGTTTGTGTAAACACACACTAGCCGGTCCAACTTGTTATGACCGCCACCATCGGTCATATTGGTTTTGTCAAATTTTTTCCCCCTTTTTTGTCACAGATTTTCCATCAACGATTGCCATGACACTGAAACACTGGGGGACATGAATCTTTGTGGGCTTGTAGTCCTAGTAGAGTGGCAACAACTAGACGCTTTTGGCCCCCATAGACCACCCCCATGCTATGCAAGTGTCTGTCAGAGAAGGGGAGACGGCCAAAAGTTTTTGCTGAATAACTCAAATTTTTTTTTTGTCTTGAAATCCATTGACCTTTACACATTGAAAACACTGGTCAACGCCCAGTTCCAATAAAAAAAAATCGGTGAAATTTTAAAATTGCGAAAGTGAAAGTAAACAAACTCGTCACAGGCCGTTCATGTGAATCTCATCAAATTTGTTATATGTCATCTACAGACAATGCTGACAAAAAGTTTTGATTTATTTTGAGATGAACTGTTGCAAAGTTACATGTCAATCAAAATTCAAAATGTAGCTTAAAATTCTTCAAAAGCCCATATCTTGGCTTCTAATTGCTCAAATTTGGTCAAAGTTGACATGCCAACTTGAAACAGCTTTCTTTTCATGTGCACCAAATATTTTAACATTTTGTCACAGGGGGCGATGTTTCTCGTTGAAGCTAGGTGTCCAAAAACAGTTTTTCAAAAATTTTGCCTAAGACAACAATTTTGTGTTAGTATGCCGGTGTTACAGGGGCGTATCAACCCAGCCCATAAACACTCACATCTAGCATAGCGCCACCTAGTGATATGAGTAAATGCATAAATTGTGATTTTGAATTGCCAATATCTTGGGCCAAGAAGGCGAGAACTGCACAACATTTGTCATGTATGATCAGCACAATGACCTCTGAAAGCACAGTAACTACCATAAAATTTGCCCCATAGGGGGCGCTGTAATTGTACAAAATATCATTTTGCTTATTATCTATGGAACGCTAAAGTTTGCAGCCAAATTTTTTTTGTCTTGAAATCCATTGACCACTCTGTTACACATTAAAACTGTTCCACTACGACAGCCTGTGCACTCAATGAGACTGCTTCTGCACTTATGTTGACGCCCCTGAACTCGGTTTATGACTCTGGTCGAACTCCAGTGGCAAAATTTGATAACCTAGGTCAAGGAGGAGGGGAGGGTAGGCCCGAGAGATGGCATTGGACTAGCCCAATGTTGATCAAGAAAATAAACCAATGGGCCGCGTCTCCATCACGACCGATAGAAATATTTGTAATACACTTTTTTTTTGCTTAAATTACGATAAACCCGACCCAAAAAGGTGCTACGCCCAATAGCCAGTCCATGCCTGAATGGAAATATAGTATAGTAGTATAGTATATACTCAGTATATAGTCACACAGCAGTGTATTAACTCACAATATAATGAAGTGGATACATTTCCTTGAAGATATCTTGAACTGTCTAAAGTATGTATGTAATGTACATAAAGTCAACTCTACAAATATATGCCTCTAAGAAGTGTACTGGGGCATTATTTTAAATGTAATAGTACTAATGTATGTCTTGTTATTGTAATGATGTACTGGGACATTACTTTAAGTGGAACAGTGTTAGTGTTTGTCATGCTATTATTTGGAACTTTATAGTATGATGTTAAAAATATGTTTTTCTGAGGTATGTGTAAAATATAGTGGAAGTGAAGCTCAATGACTTGCTTCGCACAGCAGTGTACTGAAATAAAAAAAATCAATGCTTAATTACATCCTGGTTGAAATAGACTTCATCTAAAATAAATTCTAAATAAACTTTGGAGAAAAAATCAGCTTGCATAAAATCAAAGTTTGTCTCACCAAAGTGCTGTAGCGTTAGGGTCATGCCAAGAAATGTAAAGTGACGTGCCTAATTAGATCTAGGCCCACAAACATCAAATACAATGTAATGACACTGGACCACACTTGTTCTTTTTTAAATTAAATTCTAAATAGCAATTTATTATATTTATGTCTATGTTATTTGGTTCTCTTTTGTCTTGGCTTTGAAAATAATGCCCATTTAGAAGAGTAGGACAATAAAAGCTGAAGATGATACCTATCTCCTAATTCAATGGCGATATCAGATTGGTATCGGGTATCAACCAGTAAGAATCAGTAAAACTAAAAAAGTCGGATCAGTGCATCCCTAGCAATAATAGAATAGCTAATAGGCCCAAGATTTAGGACACTTTCAGATTCATGTGTAAAACTTCATAAGTTCTTTCATGTTTAAAACTTCATAAGTTCTTTCATGTGTAAAACGTCTTAAGAGTCGATGCGCCAGAAATGTTTGAAAGTGCAACATGGTAGGGTAGCATTTGGGGTAAAGACATGAAAAACATTATTTGTCATAAGCTACATTTGTGCAGCCACCGATTTCAGTTTTTTTTTATCTTTTTGAAATTTTGAGCAGAGCATTAGGCTATCGTGCATTATACCATAGGCTACAGTCCTACCTTTGATGCTTTATTTCACTATATAAGGACCTATTAAAATAAAAAGGAATACATGTCTTATAATTAGTGAGAAACAGTCTAATTCAAAAGTTTGTATTTTTCATGTAGGTGTAGTCTACTCTTTGCAGTGTTTTATCTTCCAATTATTTTATCATTTGCAAGTCATTTTAGGCCTATATGATCATATGAAGCATACATTGTCCATCCAGAATGCAAATTTTGTGGTCAGGGCTGGCAAATCTCATTGCGTTTAAATCGTTTGCGTTTAAATCTCATCGCGTGCATTATACCTATCTGCCCAAATGGACTTCGTAGGGAGGGCCCGGTTTTGTTTCCTGCAGGGGGGCCCCATGCTTTTGTGTTATACCATTGATTGTACTCTGCTCTCTGCTCTTTGCAAACTCAGAAAAACATTTCAAAACAATAATGTTGAGTCAGAACTCCTAGTGCAATCAAATTCTTTTAATGTCATGTGAAAATATTTTATTATCCTTGACAAAGTAGAATAGTTGTCTCATTTAATTAAATGTTTTGGTTTTAAAATGCCTGTGCTGTGAAATCTGTTGTTCATTTCCTTAACCCTCCCTTAACTCAATAAAAAACACCTAGCCTATCACTTCATTAATTAGCATAACATTATTACTACATTGCTACATTAATTGAGCTAGGCTACACTTGGGCAATTGGTTTATGTGTTCTGACCCAAGTACTAAGGCTTTTGTGGACTATACTAGATTATATACTCTATTCTGCATGTCCAAGTCTATTCACATGGCCAAATGTTTACTGAAAAAAAAATCATAAATCTGTAACAAAGTTTCCTCTCTTGATTTTGTGTCTCCATACTATATTGTTCCCACAGTGCCACCATGGTCTTCAGGGAGTTAAAGAAGAAATCTAGTGTGATTCAATCCATAGCCCTGTTGTGTGAGATCACTGTCTGTAGAAAAAAGAACAAGAAAACTTGATAGAACCGTAGACCGAATAGCAAACCATAAACTAACATTAACTGAATGGGGCATATGAAAATAAAATTGAAAGTGAGTTTCTGTGCCACATTCTTTTAGTGTTACCTGCCAGTTCACTATTTAGTTTATGATCAAGTTTTCTTGTTCTTTCTCCTACTGACAGCACTCGGTGACCTCAAACAACAGGGCTGTGGTTTGATTCACACTGTATTTCTCCATTAGGAATGAGAACGGTGAAAATATAGGAGGTCTGTTTCCTAAGGAATGTGTTGCTGACACAGGAAGGAAAACTATGACCAGATATCTTATGTCAAGTAGGATGTGCTGAGGGACCATATAGAATGCTTATATCTACTGTGTGTGTGTGTGCCTGTATGCTTTTGTCTGTGTGTACATGTGTGCCTGAGTATGTGGTGGCAAAAAAGCTACTTATCAGTAGGACTTTTTCTCTCCTACAATTCAAGCCAAATTACAATCAAATTTAAGAATTTAGACCGAGAATGTTTCACTGAACACATCTGTAGAATGAGGCAGAGAATTTACAGTTTGATGACAGATGTGATGCACACAGGCTATCCTTTTGCACCCCTATTGGGCTTTTCCATATGGGGATGCAGGCTGAACAGTTATAACAGTTATGGATTCCACTGTTTTATGGAATGTATTTGATTTGGCTCATCAGAAGTATGGTTGCAAAGAGCCATGCAGAATTGTGTCCACAACAAATTCAATTTAATTATTAATTCATTTGTAATTTATTTATTACATTTGAAGATCACACTGGTTTGTTTTCAGAATATGATGAATTGCATGTGAATTATTATAAATTGTTTTCAAGAGAGAGGAGTGCCAAATGTGCCCTTTAGGCCATCAATATCACCTAATAACGTGTTTGTAAATCCTCCAGCAGATGAAGAGGAAGAAGAAGTTCTAGAAGAGAACACTGAGACAGTGGAGGTTCCAGAGAAGAAGCCAGAGGACAAATGCATAAGGATTGTGCTAGTTGGGAAGAGTGGGAATGGAAAGAGTGCAACAGCAAACACCATCATAGGGGGAAAGAAGTTTAAATCTAAGACTTCATCTTCTCCAGTAACAACTGAATGTCAGAAGGAGACATTATTGTTTGATGGTAAAAAACTGGCTGTAATTGATACTCCAGGTTTCTTTGACACAAAAATAACTGGCATGCAGGTAAAGAGAGAGGCTGAAAAGCAGATGCAGATACAGGGAGACACTAGCATGCAGGTGAAGAGAGAGATGGAAGAAAGATTGCAGAAAGAGAAAGAAAATACGTATAAAGAGATTGCTAAATGCATTGCATTCGCTGCTCCTGGTCCTCATGTGTTCCTGGTTGTGATCCAGGCTGCCAGATTTACAAAAGAAGATCAAGAAACTGTGGAAACCATTCAAGAAATTTTTGGAGAAGGAGCGGCAAAGTACACTATGGCCTTGTTCACGCGTGGGGACGATCTGGAGGAAGACGGAATTGAAGACTTTAAAGAAGACATGATTAAAAAAAATGAACATCTAAATGACTTCATTCAGATGTGTGGTGAAAGATTTCATGTCTTTAACAACAGAAACAAGGATCCCTCTCAAGTCAGAGAGCTGCTGTGTAAGATCAACACAATGAGTCAGGAAAATGGAAAAAAAGAATACTACACAAATGAAATGTTCCAGGAGGCTGAGAAAGCCATAATCGAAAAAAAGAGGAGGCTTTTGGAAGAGAACCCAACAATGAGCCCTGAAGAAGCAAGAAGACAGGCAGAGAGAGACAATCAGGTAATTAGACGGTTAAAGCGCTATATTGCTGGTTTTGGAGCTGCAGGTATTGGAGCTGGAATTGGAATTGGAATTGGAATTGGAATAGAAAGTGCTGTTGTGGGAGCAGCTGCTGGAACAATAGGAGGTCCAGTGGGACTTGTAGCAGGGGCTCTAGTCGGTCTTGCAGTTGGGGGTGTCATAGCAGACCTGAGTTATGACCTGAGTTAATGTCATTCTCTTCATAATAACAATGGATAACTTTAAAAAAAAAAGTGTAATTCCATCATTCACTCCACCTCAAGCTGGTGTGTGAATGAATGAATGGATGAATTAATTCATTAGTTTTTCCATGGACAGTGCACAGGTAACATTAACCTTGCTTAAAGGAAGGGAAGATGCTTTGTAACAGTTTTAAGCAAAACATGCTAATATCCACCTGCAGTCCCTGGGCAGGTATCAAAGTACAATGAACAAGTGAATACAAATAAAAGTTCAATGTTCATTGAAAATGTACATGTATACAAAAGTGCATTTCCCTCCCTTCCCTATTACACACACAATCACATGTCCACTCACTGTGATGAGTGTTCTGGCATATAACGGCTGCCATGCATCACCAAGATGGCTGCCATGCATTGGTAGTGGTTCCTGAGGTGCCCCTCCACCGTAAAGCACTGTGAATACCTTAAAAATGACATGTAAGGAATTATTTTGTATTGATTATTATGCTCGCAAAGATGGAAAAAACTGAATAAAGTAGCTGTTTATAGATGTTTGTGCTTCGTTCATGTATCCTCATGTTACATTTAATAAACTAGTATTATACTAGAACTAGAATCTCTGTTTTCCAGGAAACTTGTAGCCCAGTAATGTGTAGCCCAGTAATGTGTAGCCCAGTAACATGTAGCGATATACTGTGGATTCAGGCACATGCAGTTAGAAGAGTCACTTGTGTGTTGAAGGTAGGCTGGGGGTCCTCCCCTAGAACTTTTTTGAAAAATTGGAAGCAATTTCCTGCGTTCTGGTGCATTTTCATAGCAAATTAGATCTTCGAAGGGACACTGAAATTGAGCATTGCCATGTAGGCCACTAGGCCTTTCAAGAAAAGGGTGGCCTTATAAAATAACTTATGTGCAATTACTGTGCATTGCAGGCAGGGATGGCCCAAACCTTTATGGGGCCCTAAGCAAAATTTCATTTGGCCCCTCCCAACCTTAGTGCCATAACCCAATGCATGATCAATCACATACTATAAATCTGAGACCTGTTTTTTTACACTTTCAATTTAAAAAGATTGGATCAGCCCTTGACTCTCTGTTCTGCATTCACAACGCTTCTGTTCACTGATTAGATATGTTAAAAATGCCACTGGAGACAACAAGCAAGTAATTATTTTCCTCCAAACATTATTTATAATCTTAAGATTACAATTATTATCCAAATGTGAATGTTTTCCTCACAGCACTGAAATCATGCTTTGCTGTCAACTATGACAAGACCCAATGGTCTCGAGGTGAAAAGGCTGCCTTATTATTTTGAGATTGGTGGTTCAGATTTAGACCAGTGAGTGATTTTTGCAATGTTAGCCAATGTTACACAAAAGCCCAAGGGTTTTCTTGTCATTGTAATTACAGACATAATGCATACAGCACACTTTTCAACAGACATCATTAAGGGCATCCAGGAAATAAGAATAAAGAAGCAACTTGGGAATTGAACCTGGATCTATCAATTGTCAGTGCTTGTTGTCACTGCTCCACCACCATTTCTTGCTCCCTAGGCATGCCACCTGATGTTACTCTCCGATGCAGAGCAAGTCTGTGAATGGACTTCATTAATTCTATTTGAAATGCCTGTTTGAATAAAGTAGAATGCAGCTTGCAGCAGTGGGCTATCAGCTTCTATCAGTGTTTTCCTCCGAAAGAACATGGAACCTACAAAAAACAGTCCTGATTTTTGTCTAGGCACCTCATTGGCATACAATACAGGTTTTTTTTAATACTGACACCAACAGAACTACCAAGAACTACCGAACAACGCTGTAACCTGGCTTGAATGACTATTCTCAACCACCAACCTTTCCCACCACGTGTGTGATTTATCATTGGAATTAGCATTTGTAGACATGTGACGGGTTCACCACTACAGCACCACTCCACTGCTTTCACACACACACCATCAGACACTTGGACAGCCGGGTGGATCACAAGCTCCATTTTTATTTGCTGAAATATATGCAAGGTATAGTGGAGTCGGTGGGAGACACAGATCAGTCTCCATTCTCTCCATTCAGTGTCCTGAACTGCTTTGAGCAATTTAATGCAATCTTCCACTACACTGTACCAGGCTACCACTAGAGGGCATCATTGCACAATTTAAAATAATTTAACCAAGTACTCTGTCTACTCTGTTACATACACCCCCCTAAAATTATGCAAAAATGGTGCAAAGGGCCGAGAACTGAGAAACTGGGAAACTAGGTAAGAAAAGGTGTATCCTGAGCACCGATGTACCAAAAATCAATATTCAAAATCCTTCCAAAATAAGTGTGTATGAACAGGGTGGTACCAAATGTCTATCACAGAGTAAAAGAGATTACATCTACACCTCATAAAGTGTACATATCTTACCTATAATAGAATCTCATGACATGGTCACAAACAAGTCTAGCAATTCCTGGTATTGCCAGAATAACTGATGCCAAAAATAGACCTTATGAAAGGTCCAGCAAGTCCCAATAGCTTTTGAGCTGACATCTCATAAATAAACCTATGTGGGTTCCTACTACTCCTCCCACATCTAGTGTGAACTGAAGGGGCTTGTGTACTCTGCAGGTGTGTACAACTGAGGTCTGGCCTACCCTCAACTAGATCTAAAGGGTCATTGTGTATCATGTCATGTTCTGGATCGTGCGTTGTGTCATGGAGAAGTGAGTCTGTGTTCTGTGATGTGTTGTGTAGGGCATCTGTGCCTTCAGAAATGTGACTGGGTGCAGAGTCTTCAGAGATGCTGTCCAGTAGCTCATATGACTGGACTTCATCCACATTCACAGGTGAAGCCTCTTCAACATCACTCTCAAGGAAACTCGCTCTCTGCCTTTGCTTGGTGTGGTGATCGCATGAGCCAGTCCATGGTATGCATGTGAGAATCCTCTGCATTACCCAGTGTAACAGAGCTTTAAACACTGACACAGGAAGCAGCTGTGAGCAGACTGTGAGTCTCCAAGAGATGCTTGGTCCTCTTCTTGATTAGCGTTCATCAGGAAGTCAACGGGGAGCAGTAGGTTTCTGTGCACAACCTTTTCCTTTCCTGTAACAGCATCTCTAATTCTATACATATTGATTGTTAATCTCACTGACACCACATCAGGAGTTGAGTCCCACCTGTCAGTGATCTTCCTCTTACCACTGTCACCATGGTTAACCAACAACACCCTGTCACCTATGCCCAATGGTAGTCCTCTGACCTTTTGGTTGTAGAGCCTGTCATGATGGCACATGACATCAACAGGCAAATGCAGTATGCGCCCAAACATTAGGTAAAATGCTGCAAAGCCTGTGGTCTTGTGTACTGTAGAGTTATAACAGAAAGTCAACATCTGGAGCATTTGCGGCCACTTGGACTATGGAGGCAGAGCCCTAATCATGTCCCCAAGAGTTCTGTTAAATCTCTCTGTGATACCATTACCCATAGGATGATAAGGGGGTCTTATAGGATTGTTGCACACCTGCCATCTCCAGTAGATCCTTAAGAAGCCGACTCGCAAAGTTAGCTCCCTGATCTGAATGGATTCTTTTGAGGAACCCATACACGCAGAAAAATGTGTCCCATAGACAGCGGGCAACTTGCTTTGCAGACTGGTAAGAGCAGGGAAAGTCTAGAGCCAGCTTTGAAAAATGGCCTGTAACAACAAAGACATCAATACTTCTCTTGTCATACAATTCCGCTGTCCAAAAATCAATACACACAAGGTCCATTGGAGCTGAAGTGCGTATATTCTCAAGAGGAGCTTGTGCGTCAGGTTCAGGAGTTTTCCCCAAGACGCATCTCTGACAGTGTTTGACATAGTCAAACGGCCCTAGTGACCAGCATTTCGAACCTTCAGTTTCCTCCAGTGTTTTAAGATCCTAAAAATACAGCTTGACTCAGCAGTTCTCTCATGTGCATTATGTCTCCTGTGCTGCTTAACATAGAAAAGGACCCGGCTCAGTGCATCTTGTTGCTGCAGATTGTGCAACTGACGTTGTGCAATGACAATAGATGGATTCTCTTCATACAGCTGCAGATTCCGCGCTTGGGCAGAGAAGCTGAGACACTGTCAGTCTGATGAGCATCAGTCACTGCTGACACCTCCTCAAAGCTTATGGCTCTTCCAGAGGGTAGATGGGGATCCTGTTCAGGACTCTGAACACCATCAGTCATGATGTCAGCTGTCTAAATGCCTTGAGTTGGTGGTGAGTTGGAAAGCATTCTGCATTGTACTAGTGAAAACCCATAGGCGGTGGTGGCATAGAGGTTAAGGAATCTGGCTAGCATGCAAGTAGCCTGGAATATTGTGGATTCGAATCCTAGGTGCCACTGTTGTGCTCTTGAGCAAGTCATGTAACTCTAAGTGAGACAGGCCCTGATGTAAAATAATAGTTGACAAATGTCACTTTGGATAAAAGTGTCTGCTAAATGTGTAAATATAATGTAATGACAACCCCATTGACTTCATCCAGGACAAGGACAGGTAAGACTCCCTCACTTGTTGATGACTCACACAGGATTGGACAAATGGCTTGCGGCTCAGAGCGTCGCCAACAGTGCTCTTTGGCACATACTTCAGGTCAAAATCACAGGCCACAAGTTTGGCCACCCATCTTTATTCACAGGCATTCAACCTGGGGTTAGGTTAGGACATAAGTTAAGGGGTTGTTATCTGTCCATGCCTTTAGCCAGTGGGAAAACTTGTCATATATGGCCCATTTCAAGGCTAAGACCTTGAAGCTATGAGCTGGCTAGTTCAACTGACCCCCTAACAGTGTCTTACTAGCAAAGGCAACTGTCATCTGGTGTGAGCTTCACTAAGTTGAGACATCTTTTTTTTTTATTTTCTTCCCCTCTGGCCTTCGCAGAGCAATCTTCAATAATGTGCTGATAGTATAGCATCATACCTAAGAAGGATCGAATCTGCTAATGCCTGACACTATCACTGTCCATCAAATCAGACACCTGTACTTCTGCACTCCTAATTCAGAGATGACATGTTCAAGGAATCTTACGGTCTTCCGCATAAGGTAACACTTATTTGGAGCCACTTATTTGGAGCCAATTTGGAGCCTTGAGGTTATGATTCTTCAAGGGAGAGAAAACCATCTCCAAGTGCTCAAGTGCCAGCTGTTTTGTTGGGGCGAAGACCATGGGATCATCCAAATAGCACAACAGACTGGTAAGTTTTTATCTCTAAAGTTCGAAGGCATCATGCGCATGAACGCAGCTGGGCTGATTGACAGACCTTGAGGCATCTGCTTATATTCATGCAGACAGAAGGGAGTGCACTTCTTATGAGCTTTAAAAAGAGGCACATTATAAAACCCAGAAGTTAGGTCCATGGTGGAAAAATAGGCATTACCTTCCAGCAACATTGCCATTCTTCTTCCACACAAGGTCTAGTGGGCAGATGGACTTCCGAATTATGCCTTTCTCTTCTATATCATTGATGGCTGTCCTCAACTTTTCACAATGGTTTGGTGGCACTCTACGGTAAAGCAAGGAAGGGTCTTTCATCCACCAGGTGTATCTTGTGCACAAAATCAGATGCCTCACCACAGTCCTATTTATGGCGTGAAAAAATGGTCTCATAGCTCTTAACGGTTCGAAAAAAGTTCTCTCTCCACAGGTCTGAGACGTCTGACACACCAGAGAGCCTAAACACACACACACACACACACACACACAGTACATCACAGAGTCTACCCAGAATCACAGAAGCTACAGTGGACTACACTTGTGTATGTCTGTGTGTGTGTCAGTGTTAAATTGTTAAATGCATGGCAACAGACACACACACACTCTCATAATGTACTTACCCAGTGCTCTCCTGCTGACCACCATCCCGTCCACTAGAGGGAGTGCTAGACTGTACTTGCCAGAATTTCTGTTGAGTTTGATGCGGAACAGGCCAGTTTTAAGAGGGTGAATGAACACAACAGGAACGTCCTTCTCGTAGAACACCGACCTAAAGACCAGAAGAAACAGGTCATAGCTCTGAGTGTGTGTGTGTGGGGCGGGATCTGTGCTTGTTGTGTGTGTTACTGGAAGAGGATCAACTGTGTGTGTCGGTGTGTGTGTGTCAGTGTGTGTGTGTGTGTGTGTGTGAGTCTGTGTGTGTGTATGTGTGTCAGTCTGTGTGTGTGTCTGTGTGTATGTACCTGCAAGAAGTACTGTTTAAATTAAGTTTAAATACACAAGTTTAAATACACACAGTAATGGTGGATAACAGACTTGAGTAGGTGAGAGAATGGAAGGATAAAAACAGAGAGAGGAGAAGGAAAAGCATGAGACAAGAGGAAGAGACAATCTTCTGTCTTTGTTTATTTGTTTATTTGTTTGTCTCACCGATGTCGTCGTAGGGGCCGTGAAGAGGTTTAAATCTAAGAGTTCATCTTCTCCAGTAACAACTGAATGTCAGAAGGAGACATTATTGTTTGATGGTAAAAAACTGGCTGTAATTGATTCTCCAGGTTTCTTTGACACAAAAATAACTGGCATGCAGGTAAAGAGAGAGGCTGAAAAGCAGATGCAGATACAGGGAGACACTAGCATGCAGGTGAAGAGAGAGATGGAAGAAAGATTGCAGAGAGAGAAAGAAAATACGAATAAAGAGATTGCTAAATGCATTGCATTCGCTGCTCCTGGTCCTCATCTGTTGCTGGTTGTGATCCAGGCTGCCAGATTTACAAAAGATGATCAAGAAACTGTGGAAACCATTCAAGAAATTTTTGGAGAAGGAGCGGCAAAGTACACTATGGCCTTGTTCACGCGTGGGGACGATCTGGAGGAAGATGGAGTTCCCATACAAGAGTTTGTTGAAAAAAATTAAAATCTGTGTGACTGTTAATCAGTGTGGTAAAAGATATCATGTTTTTAACAACAGACGCAAAGATCCGTCTCAGGTTGAAGAGCTGCTGAGGAAGATCAATACATTGATAGAGGAGAATGGAGGAAGCCACTACACCAA
>PYXC01002562.1:27500-96232 GCA_015244755.2 Tenualosa ilisha | reverse complement strand
CAGCAGCTCACTCTCTGATGACCTCACTGGGAGGGTTTATGGCCTATTCAAGAAGAGCAGCAGAAGGACCACGAGCAAGTCTAAATCAGATACAGAGCTGCTGAGCGCTGGGAAAGGTGAAGTTATGAGGCGCATTACCTCTCAGTTTGTGCACACCTATGCTGAGGAAACCTTGAAGCACTTCCTTCTCCCTTACCTTAAGCTACCTTCTCCCTACAAAGAAAAGCCAGACTCCTTGGTTCCAGCATCCGTATCAGCCTCTTCACAGATACTGACTGACCTTCTAAATCTGCTGACTGAAGCGATGGTCAAGGATGTGACGGCCAGTTTTTCTCAGTCTGACATATATCGAGAGCATCATGCACCAGAGGCGAAGGAGAGGAGAGGAATCAGGAGGGGGATCCTAAGATTCCTCCCAAAAATTCCTAAGATCAAGATATTCTCTAAGGTAAAAATTGAACCTATAATTAGATATGTTTTAATTGCTTTCATATGAATTGAATATTCACTACTCTAAAACACCCAATTCTAAATGAGTATTTGATTTATTTATATGTATTTCACACAGAAAACCAAATCAGCAGCCGATGCCCCATCCTTTGACAACTACTTGAAAAAAAACGTGACTGATACTGATATAGCCTCAGGTAAATATGAGTTACAATATTAGTTTATGACGATGTATTTATTGGGAATAAAAATATGTAAACATAATTTTGCATAGTCCGTGGATATAATTACAAACCTTTTCTTGTCAGAATCCACTGTCCCTGTTCTACTCTGTCAGACTCCCTGAACTTCAGAGCAGAGTGAGGAAGAGCATCAGGCTAAGAACTGCTTTCCTTTCATGCGATTGGTCACTGCACTGAGGAGGAGGAAGTGAATGGTCAACCTGGATTAATTACACACATGGCTAGAGACCACACTAGCGGTCACAGTAGCCTACTTATAATAAACTATTGAGCATTTATGCCATTTGTATGGTTTTGTTTATTCAGTGGCTGAGTGCAACAAAAACCTTCTTCCTGCAGTAGATGCCCTCTTGCGGTACTGGTCGGCACATTAGCCTACTTCCTTCACTCCCTCTCTGGAGACCAGGCTGTTGTGCTGAAGGATGCTTAATTTCACAAGCCATTCATTCACTCACTAAAAACACCCTGTCTCTCCTCAAACACACATACAGACTGCATTATTGTCATGCTTTAAAGCTAAGCTTTTCTGTTGTCGCAGACCTTTGCAGTCCATTATAATATCAAAATATAACAGAAAAGACTGTCTGGCCTCGTCGATGTCTCCTTGGATTTCCTACGTGTCAGTCGTGTTTCCTCCGTCTCCCGCGATCTCCGGCGTTGAACGCCCCGCGAGCCTAAGACTCCCCAGTCGGTATTGTTATTCTCAGTGTTTACTAGTAGTTTAATCTGTACTTTTGTGTTTCTCCTCCTTAATCTCCTGTGTGTTTGATTTTCCCGAACCTCTGAGCGTTGTACTTTTCAGTTCTCTCCGTTATAGTAACGGAAGCGACTTTTACTATCCCTTGTTCGTTTGCTTTAATAAAAACTCCTTGTTTGAATATCTGCCTCCGCCCTGTCTGTGCCTGACAGATGTGTTTTGGGCGTAACATACAATTAACCAATCAAGATTTATACTCTCATTCCCTTTAAAAGCCAGTGGCGCATTTACATCATTTTTTTCTCCACATGAAAAACTTTTGGTATAAACCCTGCTGCGCGCTCCTGCTGATGAGAGAAGCAGGGTGTGTGCGCATTGTGCACGCTTTCATATCTCAAAGCGCTGTGCGCCCCTAAAATAGCTTTTCAGCAATGCGCAACTGACGACAGACCAGGGTTTTGTTGGTCACTGGCGGATTTAATTTTTGCGTCCTTATAATAGCATCTGGCACGCTTTGCGCCAGACCGCGCCTCTTCTTTTCGCGGACACACCCGTGACGGCGCAGTGTCATCTGCTATCTAGACAACGTGGTTTTTTGACGGAAAAAATGAACGATGCGCTGGCGCAGAATAGTAATGACACCATGCGCATGTTGCGAATGCACAGTGCGCCGCGGCATGATAGGGCCCTTAGTGTGGAATCTGTGTAACCCTAGTAGGATGTGAGCGACAAGAAGCATTAGCTTTCTAATGTATTTTAATGGAGTTATGTGGCTTTGAAACACAAGATTGATCAAGTGTGTGACTTTGCACAGAAGTATCTGCTTGCTGTGATACCAGTCAGCAACACCTTAGCTTTAGCTTTTCCTTTAAACAGGCACAAGATTGTTTTTGATTCACCATATGAAAAACTTTTGAGGGGCAGGAGTGGGAAATAAATACAAGGATGTGGCTGGGAGCAGGGGCAGTACAGAAAATCATTTTGCAGGAGCAGAATGGTTTGGGTGGCAGGGTGGTGGTGTAGCGGTTAAGGAACCTGGTTAAGGAACCTGGCATGTGAGTAGCCTGGAAATTGTGGGTTGAAATCCCAGCTGCTGTTGTTGTGCCCTTGAGCAAGGCACTTAACCCTTAGTTGCTCTAGGGGAGACTGGTCCTGATGTAGTTGAGAGTTGACAAATGTAAGCAGCTTTGAATAAAAGCATCTGCTAAATGCATGAATGTAGAATCAAATTCATTGGCCAAGTATACTTACATACACAAGTATTTCACTTCAGTAGATGTTAGCTCTCTATACATTCAACATATAGACATGTATATGCATTCAAGAGAAGATACTCTCTGGGCACTTGAATTCCAGTTCCCTTCTCACCCCACTAGGGGGAGCAGTATCTATCTGTCCAGAGAGCTGAGGGGAGATGAGAGGACTGTCAGGCAGCTGCTCTGCAGTAGCTCCCCCTAGTGTCCCATCAGCACCACTACACCTACACTACACCAGAGGAAGGAGGCCCATAGACTCCCATTCAGTCCTGTAGGGGGCAGCAGTACTCTAACAGCTCCACCTGCTCAATAGAGACTCGGGGGATGTCTGGCTTCTCCAGACTCACTCTGTTTCCCTTCATCAAGACAGTCTGGAGTCTCTCTATTGAGGAATGTTTCCAACCCCAGCACTGGAATGGGTGGAGACTCAGCATTAACTCTGATATCATTGGTCTGGCTTAACCAATCAAATTGATCAATGGTTTATTAGTAAACAATCTGCTACACATGCACATATTCTTCCTACTGCACATTTCTGATGTTCACACTTAGCCGTTACTACATCTGTTTCCCACCAACACTTTGGGTTTCTAAACCAGTGTCCCCTTTTTGAGAAGACTTTGGAAATGTTAGAATCACAGTAAAATGAATGAGCAGATAAACACACACAGACACACAAGCACACACACACATACTTACACACACACTCACACACACACAAACACATTGCTATTGCAAATGCTATTGCTGATGCAAAATGTCCCAAGCTGTACTTTAAACCACTGTGTATGAAAAACTGTGTTTTACAAAGACCAAATATGCTCCAAATATTCAATGGGTATCAAAGTCATTCAGGTCATCCTGAGGGTCCTGATGTCAGTTCAGGTCTTCCTGAGGTCCTGATGTCAATTCAGGTCATCCTGAGGTCCTGATGTCAATTCAGGTCATCCTGAGGTCCGGATGTCAATTCAGGTCATCCTGAGGTCCTGATGTCATTCAAGTCATCCTGAGGTGCTGATGTCAATTCAGCACCTGTAGTTCCATGGCTGGGGTGTCCTCTGTGGACGGACACAAAACAAAGAGTCAAATAGAAGAAAAGCTGAGAGACAATCAGAAACCACTGCAGCCCAGATAAGAACATTATTCCAGCCAAAGGACAATAGAGCAGTTAATAGAGCAGTTGCAAGGGATGAAGTCTTCAGAATCTTTGAGAGAATTAGTATGTGATTTATTAACTGGCTGCAGCCTACTGAAGTAATTTCTCTTTTTGAAAGTATATTCTTTGTGCTTTTTCCCCTTCAATCAGATACACATAGCAGTGAAGGTTTAGACGAATGATCTGGCCTAGAAGGAGCATGTAGATGGTGAAGAGAAGGGGCACTAGCACAGACCCCTGGGGTACGCCATTACTGACAGGGGCTGGAGTAGAGGTGGCATCGTTTATGGAAATGGATAGGTAGGAGTGAAACCAGGAGAGAGACAAGACAGCAAAAATATGACAGGAAGAGAGAGTCAAGGAAATGACCCCGGGCCAGAGTCAGGTCCCCGGGTACATGGCAGGTACACCCCAACCAACTGTGCCAATACAGGAGACACTTCTAATACATATTTGTGTGTGTGTGTGTGTGTGTGTTACTCTCACCTCTACAGGTCTGCTTCCTCCTCCTCACCAAGTGAACAGCTCCAATGAGCCCAGGAACCATCAGGACAATGAAGAAGACGCTGAGTCTGATGGGAACCTCTGACACACACACACACACACACACACACACAGACCACTAGAATGATGCTATAATATTTCATTAAAGTGTAAAAAACATCAGAGTTTTGGACAAAAAGAAGCAGTGGTAGCAGTCTATGCACTGAAATGCTAAAGCAACACCTTACAAACAGGAGCAGCCTCACTCATGTAGAGAAGCAAAAGCTATCTTTACTCAAATAAAGATAGCTTTTTGATAGCTTCTTGGTAGCTGGTGTAGATTGGAAAAAGTGAATGTGCAATTTGTAAGGTGCAATAAGTGAAGGTGCAATTAAGTAAAGTGCAGTGTGCAAGCACCATGGACCTCAGTGTGTGTGAGATTTGTTTATGGATGTCAGTAACATATTCATGGAATGTTCATGGAATCTTCTTCATTGTGTTGATTAGCCTGATGGCTTGTGGGAAGAAGCTGTTTCTCAGTCTATTTCTCAGTCAGTGTGTTTCACTCTTAAATAAGACACTTACAAGCAGTGGCGGAATAACTGGACACAAGGCCCCGGGGCAAAACACAATCTGATTGGCTGTCCCTCCCTAGACAAAAACTCGAAAGTTTTAGTGGCTAAATTGCGTTTTCTGCGTCTTTTTCAGACAGGAGGAGATTTGTTTGGCTACGCCTGGAAAGCAACGAGTGTGTGTAGGCCGTCAGAGTTTTACCGAGGACAAAAAAATCTACCTCCAGCCGCCTGCCCATCTCCTCAATTTCTGTTGCAAAAATGACAGTGTGTTACTAAGTGAAAAGGGTACAGGATAATTAGGATAACAACGCACTGTCGTTCTCATTCCCATAATGTGCCCATGCATCAAGTTATATTTAATGTCATGTAGCCTAACTTTTTACACAATTTAGACAGCACAGAATCATTAACCTGCTTTAATGCATGTATACAACCACATATGTCCCACATTTTGACATCAGTGATGCAGTGAGGATACAGCCTCTTTATTTCTCGATGCCAACCCTCCCCATTAATCCGGGCTTAAGCGGCTGGGTTAGGCTAAACTATGTACATATTGACAAACACTATGATAAAACGTTCCGAAATGTAGTCTAACAAAACGCAGTTTAAAGAAGGCAGCCTACCTGGCGAGATTGCAAACAAATGGCTGCGGGGACTGTGTTTTTTTTTCTTGTTTTTTTTTTATAGGCCTACGTAGCCTGTATTCCTCCATTGGTCGAATGAACTTCACTGTCACACATACATGTTTAGAAGAGTTTATTACACTGATCCACGCCTTCATCACCTCCAGACTCGACTACTGCAATAGCATCTTGTTCGGCCTCCCCTCCACTGTTCTGCAAAAACTGCAATACGTTCAGAACTCTGCTGCCCGACTGCTCACTCGCTCTCCCTCCAGAGAACGCATCAGCCCCATCCTCCATCACCTTCACTGGCTTCCCATAAAACAACGCATACACTTCAAGATCCTCCTCATCACCTACAAAGCCCTCAACAACCTTGCACCCTCACACTTGGCAGACCTCCTCCATCGCTACTCTCCAACCCGCCGACTGCGCTCTGCCGACGCCAATCTCCTCACTCCCATCACCAATACCAAATACCACACTTTGGGTGACAGAGCCTTTGCCATTGCTGCCGTCACCCTCTGGAACTCCCTCCCCCTGGCCATCCGAAACTCTGATTCATTGCTGTCCTTCAAACACCATCTCAAAACCCACCTCTTCAAGACTGCATACAACTGCTGACATGCCATCTCCCTGCACCGCCCTCCTTCCCTCCCTCCTGATCTGTTTTGTCCTGCTGTTTTCTCTACCTCTGTTGAACCTTTGTATTTGTTTGTATATGTCTTTGTATGTCTTTGAGTGTCTTTGAGTGTTCAGAAAAGCACTATATAAAACCTATTTATTATTAATATTACTATTATTATTATTATTATTATTATTATGTTTCTGTTAAGAAGTACAAACCAGGCCGGACATAGTGTCAAACTCAAAGGAGTGAGATAGGTCATGGGAGAAACAATAAGGGGCCATTTGACAGTGGTTTCTGCTTGTGTTAAAAGTCTCTGACTTTGGGCTTCTCGTCTCCACTTTGGACAGATTGCGTGTGGTCAATGGTTCTGTTAAGAACTAAAGTTAAACCACACACAAACCTCATCCTGTAGTGGTGAGTCACTCTCTGTACTGCTGTTCTCACACAGTCTCAGAATAGACACCCCAGCAAAGCTCAGGACTAAATAATTGTAATACCACGCAGAGAATGCAAAACACCTCTAAGCTCAGGTCTAAATGTTCTAAAGACCTACAGAGTGTTTTACTCTTAAGTAAGAAGAGGAGGGAAACTTCTGCAGTTGAGTTTCAAGTTTCCATCCTAAACCTGTTTCCCTTAAGCATATAAGGCCAAAATGTGTTTCCACATACAGGCCTGTACTGAATATTTGTGAACATACACAATTTTTTTTTACAGTGATAGAGGTGAGAGAGGGACTTTTGGTATGAGATTGCCCTACCCCGTGCACTCACATCATGCACTAAAACACACAATGCCCTCGGTTCAACTGTGTGGCGTTACTTTTTGAAATTCTGCATTTATTCTGCTATTTATATGAATCTATTTAATTCTGCAATCTGTATTAAAGATTAAAGCCACAACATGTGTTTGGGTTAGTACGTTTATTCAAAAACACAGACGTTCACAATATGCAAAGCAGGTACATAAAAGCTGCCTCTTGGAGGCCCCTGGTCTATAGTAATCCTATTTCGCTGGCTCAAAAACATGGTGAGTTCGATCGAAACTACAACAGCAGCAAAGCAGAGGTAGTCTAGACATGATCTCAAAGGTGTTAGCCTATGTGGTGAGTCTGTGGAGGCCTGAAAAGACCTAGACATAGCAGCAGAATGTGAAAAACAACCATACTGATGTTAATCTCATAAAGCTGTTTTGTCCAGATATAGGCCCGTTCTGTGCATTGAAGTTAGCATGCAAACCATGTAGCGCTGAGCTTTGCATTTACATTTATGCATTTAGCAGACGCTTTTATTCAAAGCGACTCATATTTGTCAAAGCTCTCTTGTAATACTGCAGTAAAATGCAAAAGATATTTACTTTAAGAAGTCATTTCAGTCCTCAGTCATGGCCCTGTAAGCTGCCTCTCCTACTGATGTTTTTAAAGTGGGAATAAAAAGCCTTATAAGGAAAAGAGAATGAAATGTCACTGTGACGTTACACATTTGATGAATTTATGAAGATGAGATACTGTTTCTCTGCTTTAGGCCTTATTGGTGATGTTGATGTAGGTTACACTGTCTGCAGCCTATTGGACATTTAGGGCTTATTGGTGATGTTGATGTAGGTTACACTGTCTACAGCCTATTGGACATTTAGGCCTTATTGGTGATGTTGATGGTGGCATTAGTCACGTTGTCTGCAGCCTGTGGGATGTTTAGGTCTTATTGATGATGTTGATGGTGGCGTAGGTTACACTGTCTGCAGCCTGTGGCATGTTTATTACATGGTTATAATACATGATCGTGTCAGTATGTGAGAATATCACCTGTAACCACAGTAACTCAATCAGTCTACACAACACACTCACGTTAGGAGGGGAGGATCGAGCTTGAGGGCGATGAGCAATCTTAGCATATGTTACATCTGATGGCTTGTTCTGCAGAAAAACACACAGCAAGAGATCACAAGATGGTTTTACATGTTTCCTCAGTACGAAAGAGTAAATTCATTCAATTCAATTCAGTTTTATTTCTACAGCGTCTTTTACAATAGTATTGTCTCATAGTGCTTTACAGAAGCAGCATCCAAGAGCAACAGGGGCAAGGAAAAACTCTCTTATGTTTAGTTAGTCTAGGAAGAAACCTTGGGCACTCAACTCAACTCAAGGGGCTAACCCAACATTCAAGGGTCATGCAGGACAATTACAATCAATAGTAACCATGATAGACTACAAGATGCCTATGGTTTTAGCTAAGGTTCACAATAGTTCCAGAGTATTATGCCACTTTACATTACATGGTAGTCAGTCCATAGGTGGTTATCAGGAATTATGGCTGGATTAATGAAATTCTTTTAAATTTAGAAGTGGAGTTATGATGAAAATGCGCATTAGTACAGTGCCTAAAACAACCTACGTGTTACACAGACTATCAGCGTGTCTAAAGTAAAGTCAGTATTTAACTTGGCGGTGGCGGTGGTAGCGTAGTGGTTAAGGAACCTGGCTAGCATGCAAGTAGCCTGAAAAGTTGTGGGTTTAAATCCCAGCTGGCACCGTTGTTCCCCTGAGCAAGGCACTTAACCCTAAGTTGCTCTAGGGGAGACTGGCCCTGAACAATTGATAGCTGACAAATTGTAAGTCACTTTGGATAAAAGCGTCTGCTAAATGCATAAATGTAAGGTAATGTAACTTCACCACAGACTCACATCATCTCCTCCAGCCACTCTGTCTGACTTCCTGACAGTGGAGTATAGGACAGCCTCCGCACCCTGAGTCTGGATAACACAGGGAGGGTTTGTGATTACAACACACATCACCCATAACACATGTCGCACCAACACACACATTTGAATTCATTATTTGAACCTGCCAATCACATTTGTTTACATACAGGATTCAAATCTTGTCAGAGGTGAAATACAGCTTTGACACTCAAACAGCAAGGCTGCCTATTACCACTGATACAGAACGTAACTTTCCATCTAGTTAGTCCTGCCAATCTTAACCCACTAATAGTTGATTTGTGGACATGTCCTAGGCTGCCAAATATCAACACTAGCAACTTACATGCAAATCCTAAGGCACTGATCCGAATGGGCTGATACTTGATCGTCTTATCATAAAAAGGCCTTGCCCATATACAGATCAAAGACACACCCTATCCCCAGGACACACACACACACACACGGTTTTGTTCTCCCGTGGTGGTTCTTAATAGATGGCTTCTCCACTTTAGATATCTGTCTAAAGATGTTATGCTAAACACATGATAATATTAGCATTAGCATAAACCACTGCATGTGATAACATTAGCATTAGCTTACCTCACTGCATGTGATAATATTAGTATTAGCTTAAACCACTTCATGTGATAATATTAGCATTATGGGGTGGTGGTAGCATAGCGGTTAAGGAACCTGGCTAGCATGCAAGTAGCCTGAAAAGTTGGGGTTTCGAATCCCAGCTGCCACCGTTGTGCCCCTGAGCAAGGTACTTAACCCTAAGTCGCTCTAGGGGAGACCGGCCCTGAACAATTAATAGTTGACAAAAAATTTAAGTCGCTTTGGATAAAAGCGGCTGCTAAATGCAGAAATGTAAATGTAAACGTGACCACAAACGCATAGTGAGACTTAAGGGTAGCGTAGTTTGTTCTATCTTTAAACAGATCCCTGGCTAACAAGACACGTTGGCCTTAGAAGACTGACGTTGGCGTCAGCTACCTAAATGTGATTTATACATACTCCAAAAACGTTCAAAAAATGTTTTTGGTTTTCGTCAAAGTAACTCATTTCACTCATAAGCTGCCGTTGTTGTAAAAAGCGACATCACCTAATCTAACCATCTAATCAAGATCCAATCAAGGAGCCGCAATCAAGCGGTTGCTGTATGTAGACACCCTAAGTTATCATGTGTGTTTGACTCACTGTGCTGGTCTGGGTCTGGCCTCCATCTCTTGATCCACTGGCCCCTTGGGATGCACACACATTTGGGTACACGAAGACATGACAACCAGATAAACAAAACAGATTTCTTCAATGGATAGTTCCACTTTCTCGATGACGATTCGTTTTGGCGGTGGTTGCGTAGAGGTTAAGGAACCTGGCTAGCGTGCTAGTAGCCTGAAAAGTTGTGGGTTCGAATCTTAGCTGCCACCGTTGTGCCCCTGAGCAAGGCACTTAACCCTAAGTTGCTCTAGGGTTGCTCACTGGCGCTGAGCAACTGATAGTTGACCAAAAAATGTAAGTCACTCTGGATAAAAGCGTCTGCTAAATGCATAAATGTAAATGACTCAAAGGTAGGGATGAAGGACGGCACAGTTGTGTTTTGCATTCATGACAGTTCTATGGTACATGCACAACCTCTCCTAATTCAACAACCCAACGTAAAATGGTTTCCCATTCTATGTCATCTGTACATGCATGATCAGGTGTCTTATGACATCCAGGTAAATTAAATAACATCAAAATGTATGATCAGGCATGAGCATGATTAAATTTCTTTAATTAAGCACTTGAATAATTAGATTTAAAACATGAGGCTTAAGTGTCCACTCACGTGCTCCAGTCCTCTTCTTGTGCACCAGAAGTGCTACTCCACAAACAACCACTAGAGGCAGCAGCCCACAGCTAAGAGCAATAGGGAAGACTGAGAGAAGATGGGGGGGGGGTAATGTGTGTGAGATACTATGGTGCTGAGGACTAAACCACTAGCACACATAAGGCTGGTAGGACTGAGAGATGGAGGGGAGGGGGAATGTGTGAGATATGATGGTGATGGTAGCATAGTGGTCATGGTTATATTAGCATTAGCATAAACCACTACATGTGATAACATTAGCATTAGCATAAACCACTATATGTGATAACATTAGCATTAGCATAAACCACTGCATGTGATAATATTAGTATTACCTTAACCACTGCATGTGATAATATCAGCATTATGGGGCGGTGGTAGCGTAGTGGTTAAGGAACCTGGCTAGTGTGCAAGTAGCCTGAAAAGTTGTGGGTTCTTACCAGTCTTTAATCACGACGCCGGAGACAAGTTACCCACACAAAACCTACGCAAGGTGTGTCGACTAACAAGCCCATCTTCCTAGAGACTAGAATTCCCTTTTATACCCCCACAGAACACGCATCACATGTCGTAAAGGCAGACCTTCTTGCCCTCACAAACCGCATTTTACCTCCTGCCCTCACAAATGGCATTTGACTTCCTACTCATCCGTTGTTTTAACTTGTCTAGGTTCCAGTGTCCACTTCCTCTGGTCACCTTTCTTACCCCTTTAGATTAAGGTTTTACACAGGGCATACATTTCTATCACATTACTATTCTCTTTTGCTGATATTCATTTCTAGGATATTACAATTTTTCCTACAGCTGATTTTGGAGCCTGTGGTGTTGGTTGTGTAGCTGTTGCCGTTTCTAAACAATCACACTACATGATTTAGATTGGTACCAAACTCACCCATGTCTGACGTAGATGTTGGAGCGACAGTGCTTTTGGGTGGTGCTGATGCAGGCTGTGATGGAAATGGTTGTGATGGTGTTTCTGGTGGTGGTGGGGCGGGCGTTGGTTTGGTTGTAGCTGCTGGTTGTGGTTGAGATGGAGTAGGGTCTGGTTGTGGTGGTGCTGGAGTTGCTGGTTGTGGTGGTTCAGGTCGTCTGGTCAGGTCGTCTGAAGCTCTAGTTGGTTTCACTGCGAAAGTGGGAGAAGAGTGAAGTCTGGTAGATGCTACCGTAGTTACTGTCAAAGTCATGATCAATCCCATACAGCACACAGCCTGTGTCTGACATAGGAGAAGCCCATCATCACTGACCTGCCACTCTGATGGTGTGGGAGACAGAAGTCTCCACCTGCCCCTCTACAGTCAGCTGGCATCTCCATGTCCTCTGAGTGTGGGTGGGGTTTGAATCTCTGAGCTTCACATTCAGTGCGATGAAACAGGGAGATTCTCCCTGGAAACACTGGCTGTCAGTGGTCTGCAGCTCAGTCCCTCCATCATCCACCCAACTCAGACGAATGTCTCTGTCATCAACTACACTCTGCAAACCCCTATAGAAGTGCAGGTGGCAGTAGAGGGTCTCATCCCTGTCTGTCTCTCTCTCAGTCACGCTTGAAACTAGAAAACAGATGAAGAGAGAAAGAGATACAAGTACGACATGCAGCTGGATTAGACGTGAGATGCAAAAACCATTTCAGTGTTACGAGATTGTCTGTTCAATCATACTTACTAGTAAGAACAGAGAGATAAACTGGAGCATCAGGTCCATATTGAGATCCTCCAGGTGGGTACTGCCTACAGGTGTAGAGTCCAGCATCCTCAGTGGTGACATCAGTAATGTGGAGAGAACAGTCAGAGAGCAGACTCAGTCTCTCAGCTCTGGGGGTGTTATCTGCTATGATCTGCCCAGCACTGACTTTTGAGACAGTAGTCTCTCCATTCCCATTGTAGAGCCACTCAGTAAAGGAAGTGTGTGTGCAACGTGAGTGCACATGACATAGTAGAGTGGCAGCCCCTCCTACACTGGAGAACACAGCAACAGATTCCTGCCCTTGGACACCTGAGAAGAACAGCATTAAACAGTAGAACTATAAAAACCTGCAATAAAATGTCTTCACAGTGTTTCTGTTCTAGGCTTTTGGAAGTGATCTTTTATCTCTAAAAAAGACTGCATGTCTTTTTGATTTGCCATGTTTCCTATTCACAAATTTCAACTTTTGAGACCAGTGTGTGTGTGTGTGTGTGTGTGTGTGTGTGTGTCTCCTGTGCCGTCTCTCCTCAGACCATGAGCTACTCTTTTTCTGTTTAGGTACTTTCATGCATTTTGTCAAATCTGAAAGTTCACATTATATTTTATTGATGGATATGAATTTGTATTTATTAAGGTAGGGGATTTTGTATCTCCATAAATAAGAAAATCTGCCAACACTTCTTGTAGCAGTTTACAGCAACCGCTTCCTGGAGCGGTGGTTAACACACACAATGCACATCTTAAGAACAGAGTAATTTATTTGTTCTAAATGAACTAAAACATACAAACAAAACACAGCTCCATCACATTCACTCGGTTGAAAAACTGCTTACCACTTAAACTCTACCTGGCTATCAAGTGATTGATTCGCGAAGTACTTTTTTCCCCCATATTTAGCATGGACTTGAACGTACACTACATACACTCTAAGATCAACTCTGGGTGAAAAAAATGTTCAAAATGAGGCCCCTGGTCTCACACACACTCTTAACATCTAAGTTGTGTTTAAAAAATGTTCCCCTGGACTCACCTTGCAGTAGCAGCAGCCCCGTCAGCAGTAGTCCCACTGTTGGGTTGTGCAGCTTTGCCATTGTATCTCTGCTCTCTGTGCTGGCATGTGTCTGCTCTGAGTTTCAAACAGGAAGGGGTGAGAATTAACCAGCCCATCACACACAGACACACACACACGTACACACACTTCCTGATGACGGTCATCCGCTGTCATTCAACAGCTGTGTTTATTTCTGTAGTTCTGTTTCTCACTCTGTGTTCCTCTGGGTGAGATGCTTTTTAAGCCATGTTTGTCTGGTTACCGATGTAGTCAATACTAATTAAATGTTCTGATGTCAGAATAATTTTAAAAAGTATGTTACTTGCCACACTTAGGATAGGTAAGAACACCATTACCCTACACTACTCCACTTTCTCTTGTCTGGCACTTTAATGGTTGTGAAACGGTTAATGTCTAACTCAATTGTCTTAAATGTTCAATGTTCAGTGTCTGTCTTATTTAAACACGGGATAGTAAGAAATGTCATTTCGATTCCTCGTATATCTTGTACATGGGAAGAATTGACAAAAAAGACTTTGACTTTGACTTTGAAAAAGTCAACCCAAAAAAAAAACACTTCACAACTAACAAAGGGACTAGCAAACTCAACAAAAATTTACGTGACGCGTCTAACAAAATGTAAACAGCCATTGTGTGATTACGTGGTGTGTGTTGATTGTGTGTTTTCTTACCGTTTTGCAAGGACGCATATCCCTCCTTACATTTCTTTAAACACAAAAATGTATTTTCAAAAATAGTGTAGAGAAGCTGTGCTATAGCATGTGTGGGTCATGTGGGTATCTGTGGTTTCAACACCTCAAGACTGTGTGTGTGTGGTCAGCGTCTTTTATGAGAACTGAATCTCACACCTTTGTGCTGTAGTGGTGGGTCACTGTCTATACTGCTATTCTCACGCAGTCTCAGAATAGACACCTCAGCAAAGCTCAGGACTAAAAGTTTTAAAGGAATTTGCCATTTTTTTAAACATAAAATTGGGTTATTAACCGTCTTACCTGACATTACTTGTGACCAAAAACAATTTAGTCTCGGTACATGATTTGTCCCAGTCTGGCAGCCTTGCTGTTAGCTTAGCTTAGCATAGGTGCTGGAATGCAGAGTAGGCATGTAAGCCATGTAAGCAAGTTTTTGGTTCCGGGAACGTTCTGGGAAGATTATCCGTTGGGTACGGGAACGTTACATAAAGGCAGTTTTGGTTATCTGAAGGGGTGCTAGGAAAGTTTTTCAAATGTAAATTCAATGTTGGTTTGGTTATGAAAAAAAATTCCCTATTCCCTATTCCCTAGAAAAAGGCATGGGACACAACGTCTCCTCAGGGCTATGAAATACCTCCTCACAAATAGGGTATAAGACATATATATATACGTACATATAAATACATACGTATGCATATACATATATATATATATATATATTTTAGGTTATAAGGCATATATATGTTTATCCTTATAGGCCTATGTTGGGTATTGGCTCAACTGTCTGTATTCCGCTGGCTGGACACCAACAATTCAGCACAACATCTCGGGAACGTTCCGACACCGTTTCATAATGGGAAAACCAAAAAATAACCAAGTGGGAACGTAATCTGAGGGGCACAATACAAAACTATGACATAACGGTTGAGTTTTTGGTACCTACCACATTAGGGGAATGTTTGTGAGTGTGACAGCCTACACCTCTGAACGTCCTCTGAATGTACACCCAAGGTTTACGGAAAACGGCCTTAAACATGAACCACAGGAGAACCACGGGCCGACGTTATGTCAGGTTTTTGTAACGTTTCATGTGAGCTGGGTAGCAAGTCCTTCAAAAGTCTTTCCCAAAAATGTTGATTTAGTGTTGTTACTTCAGTGCTGTTCACAATGAGTACAAATGACAATGGAAATTAGGATTAAATTAAGAAGCAGTTGCCTTGGATTGGCACGATATTCTGGCAAAACACCACTAGCTGGACACAGAAACATCACAAAGCACCTGAGTCTTCTCATCTCCACTTTGGACAGATTGCGTGTGGTCAATGGTTCTGTTGAGAACTACCGTTAAACCACACACAAACCCTCATCCTGTAGTGGTGGCTCACTCGCTATACTGCTGTTCTCACACACTCTCAGAATAGACACCTCAGCAAAGCTCAGGTCACCATGCAGGAAATGCAAACCCTTTGTTGTCCGTTCGCTGCATTCAACTGTTGCCAACTACACAGTGTGTTATGCGTGTATGTATGAAGAGGAGGGAAACTTCTGCAGTTGAGTTTCAAGTTTCCATCCTAAACCTGTTTCCCTTAAGCATATAAGGCCAAAATGCATCACCACCTTACCAGGCCTGTACTGAATATTTGTGAACATACACACGTTTTTTTTTACAGTGATAGAGGTGAGAGAGGGACTTTTGGTATGAGATTGCCCTACCCTGTGCACTCACATCATGCACTAAAACACACAATGCCCTCGGTTCAACTGTGTGGCGTTACTTTTTGAAATTCTGCATCTATTCTGCTATTTATATGAATCTATTTAATTCTGCAATCTGTATTAAAGATTAAAGCCACAACATGTGTTTGGGTTAGTACGTTTATTCAAAAACACAGACGTTCACAATATGCAAAGCAGGTAAATAAAAGCTACCTCTTGGAGGCCCCTGGTCTATAGTAATCCTATTTCGGTGGCTCAGCTATACCATAGCCCATAAGACAGACTCTAGGCCCCTGGCATCAAATGGACCCTTATTGTTACCCCCATGACCTATCTCACTCCTTTGAGTTTAACACTATGTCTGGCCGCTGCTACATTGTCCAGCCATAATTCCTGATAACCACCTATGGATTGACTACCATGTAATGTAAAAGTGGGATAATACTCTAGAACTATTATGAACCTTAAGTAAAACCATGGATAACTTGTTGTCTATCATGGTTACTACTGATTGTAATTTTCCTGCATGACCCCTGGCAGTTGGGTTAGCCCCTTGAGTCGTGGATCTGCCCAAGGTTTCTTCCTAGACTAACTAAACATAAGGGAGTTTTTCCTTGCCCCTGTTGCTCTTGGGTTAGCCCCCTTGAGTCGTGGATCTGCTCAAGGTTTCTTCCTAGACTAACTAAACATACGAGAGTTTTTCCTTGGCCCCTGTTGCTCTTGGGTGCTCCTTCTGTGAAGCACCACAAGACAATACTATTGTAAAACGCGCTGTAGAAATAAAACTTAATTGAATTGAGTCGAGATGTGGCCATATGCTTACCATAGCTATGCGCCTCTAGGCACTCACATACCAAACGCAGTAGTAATAACATTCAAAATGATGAGCTATTATAGGTTAATACCTGTCTTTATAACATAGTTATTACAATTATTAATAACACTGAATTGGCAAAAAATGTCTGAATGAAATAAACAACACTATTTACAGGTGTCTATAGTTAGTCTCTAGTTCTAATTCTAATGTGGCGGCTCAGCCTTACCCAGCACCCATCTACCCAATATCTAAACAACACAACAGAAAACACCATAATGTTTACATGACGTAACTCAAATTTAATACTGAGTTTCAAGAGTGACAAGTCACTTAAAATCAACCAATGACGTGTCCAGTACCAACAATTTCCAGCGGAACTTTGCAGAAGTATTGCATTGGCCTGTGTGTGCGGGCCTGTGTGTGTGTGTGTGTGTGTGTGGGTGTGTGTGTGTGTGTGTGTGTACAACGGCAGTAAAATAGAAGCAGACATGATCTCAAAGGTGTTAGCCTATGTGGTGAGTTCGATCGAAACTACAACAGCAGCAAAGGAGAGGTAGTGTAGACATGATCTCAAAGGTGTTAGCCTATGTGGTGAGTCTGTGGAGGCCTAAAAAGACCTAGACAAAGCATCAGAATGTGAAAAACAACCACACTGATGTTAATCTCATAAAGCTGTTTTGTCCAGACATAGGCCTGTACTGTGCATTGAAGTTAGCATGCAAACCATGTAGCGCTGAGCTTTACATTTACATTTATGCATTTAGCAGACGCTTTTATTCAAAGCGACTCACATTTGTCAAAGCTCTCTTGTAATACTGCAGTAAAATGCAAAAGATATTTACTTTAAGAAGTCATTTCAGTCCTCATTCATGGCCCTGTAAGCTGCCTCTCCTACTGATGTTTTTAAAGTGGGAATAAAAAGCCTTATAAGGAAAAGAGAATGAAATGTCACTGTGACGTTACACATTTGATGAACTTATGAAGATGAGATACTCTTTCTCTGCTTTAGGCCTTATTGGTGATGTTGATGTAGGTTACACTGTCTGCAGCCTATTGGACATTTAGGCCTTATTGGTGATGTTGATGTAGGTTACACTGTCTGCAGCCTATTGGACATTTAGGCCTTATTGGTGATGTTGATGTAGGTTACACTGTCTGCAGCCTATTGGACATTTAGGCCTTATTGGTGATGTTGATGGTGGCATTAGTCACGTTGTCTGCAGCCTGTGGGATGTTTAGATCTTATTGTTGATGTTGATGGTGGCATAGGTTACACTGTCTGCAGCCTGTGGCATGTTTATTACATGGTTATAACACACGTTCATGTTGGTATGTCAGTATATCACCTGTAACCATAGTAACTCACTCAGTCTGCACAGCACACTCACGTTAGGAGGGGAGAATCGAGCTTGAGGGTGATAGGCAACCTCAGCATATGTTACATCTGATGGCTTGTTCTGCAGAGAAACACACAGCAAGAAATGACAAGCTGGTTTTACATGTTTCTTCAGTACAAAAGAGTAAATTGATGAAATGTGTTTAAATTTCAAAGTGAACAAATGATGGAAATGATGCTGAAATAAAGAGGAACGACGTGAACCTGTGAGTTGAGCGGATTGTGAGGGAGTCATAGATGATGTGTGTCTTTGACTCACTAGGTCTGTGTTCTCCTTGCTAAACACTTGAGGCCTACAGTTTAGTACCATAGTAATCCATGGGGATTAGCTGTTAGCTAATGATCTGCAGCTAGTTTAGTCCTAATGGCATCTGGGTTGGGCTGAGAAGGATTATCTGGGTAGCCAGATAAAGTGTGAGGAGGGGTGGGGTAGTGTAGTGGTTAAGGAACCTGGCTAGCGTGCAAGTAGCCTGCAAAGTTGTGGGTTCGAATTGAACTTAACCCTAAGTTGCTGTAGGAGAGACTGGCCCTGAACAATTGATAGTTGACCAAAAAAATGTAAGTCGCTTTGGATAAAAGCATTTTCTAAATGCATAAATGTAAATGTAAAATGTCTATTTGACTCACTGTGCTTATCTGGGTCCGGATTCCATCTCTTGATCCATCTTCCCATTGGGGTCCATAATGAAACAAAAAAAGATGTAGTCATTGATCAAGGGGGTATTCCAAGAAGGTGATTCAGTGGCAAACGAAAATAAGTTGAAGGAATACGCCACCCCCAGGTGAAATTGAGTCTACCCCCGCAGTCCCTAGAGTTGGATAAGAGAGCAGAACCGGACCTGCCAGATTCGGACAATGGCTGGGGTCAGCTGGAAAACGGTTCTGCTCACTTCTCCAACTCTAGGGACTGCCGGGATGGACTCAATTTCACCTGGGGGTGGCATATTCCCTTAATCCAGAGGTAAATCTGATAATAGAAGAGCCTGGAATAATAACCCTCTTAGCCAAATAAACCAAATAGCACTAAATCCATGATCCATGAAGTGTCTACATCCCAGAGATGTAAACAAAATACATTAAATTTATTGACTATTATTATTTAATATTATTGTTTTTATTATTATTATATATTAACTATACACATGAACAGTTCAATAAATGCGTGATGTGTAGCTGTCTGTGGGCCAAACCACCACTCGTTATGTTTAGGAAATATTGAGTTGAAGAAGTCGAATTACAATAATTTTTTTTTTTTTTTTGGTTGTCAAGCATTCCTCTACAGTCTTTGTACAATTGGTCAACTCAGTCTAGAATAACTATAAATGCTACTATAAGTAATAAAAACTATAAAAAAAGAATTTTTTTTTGAAAGCTCACAAAGTACTGTAGATGTAAATGATTATATCACATGTCAGCGCATAGTGCACATCCCTGTCAGCATGTACAGGATAATGTGTGTAATGCATCTCAGACACTCACGTGCTCCCGTCCTCTTCTAGAGCACCAGAAGTGCAGCTCCACAAATGGCCAGTAGGGGCAGCAGCCCACAGCTAAGAGCAATAGGGAAGACTGAGAGAAAAGGTGTGGGTCACTGGTGTTGTTTTGGGTGAAGGTACTACTGTTTGCTATGTTGTTAGCGGAGATCACGGCGGTGATGGGTGTGTCGGTGCTGGTGTTGTCGTTCCTGTGTAATTACTGCCTGAGGACGGAGATGAGAACTGCATAACTTACCTGGGCCAAACCCAGAACTTGGAGTTGGAGTAAGAGTGCTTTCGGGTGGTGTTGGTGGAGGCTGTGGTGGAGTTTCTGTTGGTGTTGGAGTTGGTGAAGCGGTTGGTCGTGTTGGTGGAGAGGAGAGTTGTGTTGGTGGAGGTTGTGGTGGTTCAGGTTGTCTCGTCACCACTGGAGTTCTAGTTGGTTTCACTGCGAAAGTGGGAGAAGAGTGAAGTCTGGTAGATGCTACTGTAGTTACTGTCAAAGTCATGATCCATCAGATACCACATATAGCATGTGTCTGTCATAGGAAAAGCCCATCATCACTGACCTGCCACTCTGACGGTGTGGGAGACAGAAGTCAGCACCCGCCTGTCTTTAATCACCTGGCATCTCCATGTCCTCTGAGTGTGAGTGGGGTTTGGATCTCTGTGCTTCACATTCAGTGGGATGGAACAGGGAGATGCTCTGGTGAAACGCTTGCAGTCAGTGGTCTGCAGCTCAGTCCCTCCATCATCCACCCAACTCAGACGAATGTCTCTCTTGAAAAATACACTGTGCAAACCCCTATAGAAGTGCAGGTCGCAGTAGAGGGTCTCATCCCTGTCTCTCTCTCAGTCACGCCTGAAGCTAGAAAACATATGAAGAGAGAAAGAGATACAAGTATGACATGCAGCTGGATTAGACGTGTGATGCTAAAACCATGTCAGTGTTATGAGATTGTCTGTTTAATCTCACTTACTAGTAAGAACAGAGAAATAAACTGGAGCATCAGGTCCATATTGAGATCCTCCAGGTGGGTACCGCCTACAGGTGTAGAGTCCAGCATCCTCAGTGGTGACATCAGTAATGTGGAGAGAACAGTCAGAGAACAGACTCAGTCTCTCAGCTCTGGGGGTGTGATGTGCCATGATCTGCCCAGCTCTGACTTTTGAGACAGTAGGCCCTCCATTCCCATTGTAGAGCCACTCAGTAAAGGAAGTGTGTGTGTAATATGAATGCCCATGACATGGTAGAGTGGCAGCTCCTCCTACACTGGAGAACACAGCAACAGGTTTCTGCCCTTGGACACCTGAGAAGAACAGCATTAAACAGTAGAACTATAAAAACCTGCAATAAAATGTCGTCTTCAGTGTTTCTGTTATAGGCTTTTGGAAGTGATCTTTTATCTCTAAAAAAGACTGAATGTCTTTTTGATTAGCTATGTTTCCTATTCACAAATTTCAACTTTTTAGACTAGTGTGTGCGTGTGTGTGTGTGTGTGTGTGTGTGTGTGTTCTGTGCCATCTCTCATCAGACCATGAGCTACTCTCTTTCTGTTTTGGTACTTTCATTGCAGACCCATGAATAATCAAAATGATCTCCAGCACCTTTCAGTTAGTGACCAGTTAGCTTGCGTTAAGGCAAACACACCGGCAAACTAGCCACAGTAAGTGAAAATACCAAATGCTAAGTGGAAAGAAAGACGATGGGTTGGGTTAAACCAAGTCCTCTACAGGGGGGGAGAGTAAACATGTTACCTCTCTTATGAAAATAATTCAAACTAATTATTTATGTCAGATACTTAATATTTTTTAATAAACACAGTTATATAATTTTGGGGTGTTATGTTGGTTGGATTTGCATTTTGGACCCCCTAAGCCACGAGGAAATTACACACCTGTGTGTAAATTAGGCATTTTCTCATTATCGGTAATTAGCTGATGCATTTTGTCAAATCTGAAAGTTCACATTATATTTTATTGATGGTTATGAATTTGTATTTATTAAGGTAGGGGATTTTGTATCTCCATAAATAAGAAAATCTGCCAACACATGTTTTAGCAGTTTACAGCAACCACTTCCTGGAGCGGTGGTTAACACACACAATGCACATCTAAAAAACAGAGTAATTTATTTGTTCTAAATGAACTAAAACATACAAACAAAACGTAGCTCCATCACATTCACTCGGTTGAAAAACGTTTTGCCACTTACACTCTACCTGGCTATCAAGTGATTGATTCGCTAAGTACTTTTCCCCCCATATTTAGCATGGACTTCAACGTACACTACATACACTCTAAGATCAACTCTGTGTGGAAAAAATGTTCAAAATGAGGCCCCTGGTCTCACACACACTCTTAAGATCTAAGTTGTGTTTAAAAAATGTTCAAAATGAAGCCCCTGGTCTCACACACACTCTTAAGATCTAAGTTGTTTTAAAAAATGTTCAAAATGAGGCCCCTGGTGTCACACACACTCTTAAGATCTAAGTTGTGTTTAAAAAATGTTCAAAATGAGGCCCCTGGTCTCACACACACTCTTAAGATCTAAGTTGTGTTTAAAAAATGTTCTAAATGAGGCCCCTGGTCTCACCTTGCAGTAGCAGCAGCCCCGTCAGCAGTACTCCAACTGTTGGGTTGTGCAGCTTTGCCATGTCCTCTGCTCTCTGAGCTGCTGTGTCTCTGCTCTGAGTCTCAAACAGAGGGGAGGAGCATTAATTTGCTCATCACACTCATACACACACACACACACACACACACCACTTCCTCATAAGATGACATAGTGCTAAATTACTTTCCGCTGCCTCCCAACCACTGTGTGTATTTCTGTTGATCTGTTGTTCTGATTCCTCGATTATTGTGAGGTAATGATTAGTAATAATATTTACCACTAATAATATTTAATTGCAATTCAATTATATTTCTTAACAGTTTTTGCCATTATCATCATCATCAACGTGAGTCATTTTAGCTGAAGCAGGAAGAGTTTAGGTGGCTGTGGTAGTTTTGCATGTGGTTTTGGACCAAATGTTAACTGATGTGCTCAGTTGCGTGTTGGTAAACATGCTGCATCAAGAGTTTTTAAAAAGGATACGTACAGCTCTTCAGTGTCAAACTATATGTCTAAAACGAATATGCAGTATTTTTAAGACATCATCTTAATTGGGTTGCAACATATGTGACTCATGTGTGTGTCTGTGGTTGCAGTGGACTTGCCACCTCAGGACTCTGTGTGTGGTCATTGTTTCTGTTGAGAACTAAAGTTTAACCACACACCCTCATCCTGCAGTGGTGAGTCACTCTCTGTACTGCTGTTCTCACGCAGTCTCAGAATAGACACCCCAGCAAAGCTCAGGACTAAATAATTGTAAGACCTCTAAGCTCAGGTCTAAATGTTCTAAAGACCTACAGAGTGTTTTACTCTTGAGTAAGAAGAGGAGGGAAATTTCTGCAGTTGAGTTTCAAGTTTCCATCCTAAACCTCTTTCCCTTAAGCATATATGGCCAAAATGCATCACCACCTTACCAGGCCTGTACTGAATGTTTGTGAATTAGGAATGAAAGCCAATGATTTTCAGATGTGATTTAACATGCAGTGAGACAAACCCCAACTTCCTCCATCCCATGGATGTGGGCATCATTGTTGAAGGAGTCACAGTCCTTGACGACATTGACGACGTCGCCTGTGCCACCGCTCTCCTCTTTGGTGTCATTTACGTCTTGAACCTCAGCTACCCTTCTGACCTCAGGTACACGTTTGAAGTTTTTCACAAGGTGCTGATGGAAATCGATGACCGGCGCCTTTCGAACAAGGTCCAGGTTCTCAAGAACAAACTTTGTGAGTAAACAGTCCTGTTGTTGATTCTTTTGGATTCTTGGACCGTGCACATCGGTGCACCTGTGTTATTCAGGTCTGTATCACTGTAAAGCACTTCCTAAACACAAACTTAAAAAACAAAAACATACTTTTTTTTTACTCAAAACAGTTTTCTGACATTGTGTCTATATATATTCTTATAAGGGTGTGTTAAAATGCCTCAGCGCTTTGATTTTCTTGTATTCACCAATAACTTGTGCAAATTTGACTAAATGCAGTTTTGGTTTCTGACTATGGTGAGCGGTTCCCTTCTGCAGCTTAAGCACTGATTTTACACAACAGTGCTGTGTTTGTATTAAATAACAATTTGATGTCGTGTGGTTCCGCACAACGGTGTTGCATAAAAGTAGACTAATTTGACAGTGCATTTCTAAACCATGCAGCTTTAATCAATTGAACACAACTGTGTCAGTTTGGTTGAACCCATCAGTGTCAATTTGATTGAATTTAACATCAGCTATTAGATTGAATCGAACAACAGCAATTTGATTGAACCTAACTGTGTCAATTTGATTGAACCTAACTGTGTCAATTCGCTGTCAAATGGACCCTTACTGTTACCCCCATGACCCATCTCACTCCTTTGAGTTTGACACTATGTCTGGCCGCTGCTACATTGACCAGCCATAATTCCTGATAACCACCTATAGACTGACTACCATGTAATGTAAAAGTGGGATAATACTCTATTATCCACTATTATGAACCATAGCTAAACCATAGGCAACTTATAGTCTGTCATGGTTACTACTGATTGTAATTTTTCTCCATGACCCCTGGCAGTTGGGTTAGCCCCTTGAGTCGTGGATCTGCCCAAGGTTTCTTCCTAGATTAACTGAACATAAGGGAGTTTTTCCTTGGCCCCTGTTGCTCCTGGGTGCTCCTTCTGTGAAGCGCCATGAGACAATACTACTGTAAAAGGCGCTGTAGAAATCAAACTGAATTGAATTGAATTGAATTTGGTTGAACCTAACAGTGTAATTTTGACTTGATACCAGAACACTAAATACAAGTGATTTAACCGAGTTACTTTGAATCTTCTCAATTTGGTTTTGTAGGATTTACTACATTGTATTGAGCCCATTTGAAAGAATATAATATCATAGAAGCTATGTAACACAGTTTCGTGGAACCATTTGACGCAACTTTTTGAATGAAATCCAAGGAAATATTTTTTGGAGTGCACACACATACAGTCACAAAGACTCGCACATACTCAAGTCACTTAAAGCTGGAATTCAAACATGGTTACGAGTCTATTCCTCTACAGGTGAAGTTAAATTGGCACAGAAGCCTTGGTTAAAATCCAGAGTTAAAAACATTGGTGTAAAGCAGTGGTTCCCACACTTTTAACTGCCATGTAATACTGAGACATTCTATGTCCTACCACGTACCCCCTGCACCACAGACAGCTAGCTATTATAATTCATATTTTTCTAATTATTATTGCTGCATATACAAATGTGAACTCATATTGATATACAGGCTACCATGTAGTGGCAATTGTGTTTGAGTGCAAGATCTTTGTCCACGTATAGTCTGTACCTGAAATTCATGTTGGTGAGACCTGAGAATCTATTCACAGACTTTTTTTTGTGTACCCCCTTGAATTGATCCAAGTACCCCCAGGGGTTCTCGTACCTCAGTTTGACAACCACTGGTGTAAAGAATGCTCTACTGCTTTTGCCGTTGAGATTTTGAAGTCAGCGGCGCCATTTCGAGGAGGCTGGAAACGAAAAGGTGGGTGTCTGAAGTCATTTAAAATAACATCTAAATGTCTCATGTGTTCATCCTCACACAAATGTTACCTAATATGAGATGTCTAAATTGTATATAGGTCCGTGTAACGCTTTGCAGTGCTTTTTGCTATTTGAAGATTTTACATGAAAAGTATGAAAACTTGGCTTAGAACTTCGATTATCCATCTTTTAGACTAGTCAGCAAATTGATAACCGATGTTTATGTTTTGTATTAAGTATGCTTGGGGTTTTCTGTTCCGAAGTTCAAAAAGTCAAACAATGACTCAACATTCAAATTTCTCACGTTTTTGCGCTTGGAGTTGGACTGAACTATGAGGGCCGGGGGTTATCGTGGACAGGTCCGTTGTGGCCCAGAAGTTTCGGTTCAGCTGATGGCTGCTTTGCTTGTGAGGTTGAGGTCATTCATCACCCTACTCGTACTATAGTAATAATTCAAAGGCTTCTGCGTCTCTGCGGCAATAGCAGGCAAATCATCAGCTTTACGAGACTCAGATATTGAACATGGGTAGCTTGGTTAGCGAACAGTTTCACTCCTACATAGTACCCAAACATCGGTGACACTCAACAAGTATCACCTTCTCTTTACCCCTCTTTAACACAATCCTGAGACTGATTGTGCAAGGGACCGAGACGTTTCAACTGTGGTCTAACCTGCAGCCTATAGTTCAAAAGGCCTTTTGTAATTTTCATATCCCTAAAACATGAAAATATTAACCTGTGCGACAACTTTAAGAGTTGCCTTGGCCAAGCAATGTGCCACAAGTACAAGTGGCAAATTAGGCTATGTAAAGGTCTATTGTCAGGTCTGCATCGGACCTGGTCACGGCCACGCCCCCTCACTCAACTCCACAGACTCACAGCTCGTCTCTCCGTTTGCATTCACCGCCTCATGCACGATCACCTTCACCTGAGTTTTGATTGGTGTCACCTGGTCTCCACCTTACTGAAGCTTCCCCTCTGCTTCACCTGGTGTCTGGCCTCGTCAATGTTACCTCGGACTTCATACGTGTTTGTTGTGCTTCCTCCGTCTCCCGCGATCTCCCGTGTCATCCTCCCCGCGAGCCTAGACTTCCCCGTTGGTATTGTTATTCTCTGTGTTTCCTAGTCGTTTAATCCAGTACGTTTGTGTTTGCATCCTTATTCTCCTGTGTGTTAGTTTACCTCCGAACTTCTGAGCGTGATAGGTTTCTGTTCTCTCCGTTAACGTAACGGACGCGACTTTTGTTTATTCCAGTTACGTTTGCCTTAATAAAACACCTTCGTGTAAAGTTTGCCTCTGCCTTGTCTGTGCCTGACATCTATAGCCTTAACATCAAGGGGTCCCTCCTGACCTGCCAGGTTAAGGCAAACCACTAAATTAACGTTTGATACTATATGATATCGGTATCTTAGCTAATCGTTAGCCTTGAATGATTTATGAGCAGCTGAGTCAGAAGAGTAATTTTATCCAGCTCACTTGAAAGTTTACAACAAAAATGACGAGCATCTTTTCAATATATAATCCAACAACTGGGTACTACATTGCTATATTCACATCAGCAGTTAGCAAGTTCAGGCAAAGCCCCTTGGCTAATCATTATGCTACTGTGTATGCTAGCGGCAATTTTATCCGCATTTAAAAGCAAACCACACAAATAAGTGGCAGTACAGTAAGAGACATTTACTATTTTAGCCATGCTGAAAATAATATGTTAAAAATGGGCCCCAGCAGACTCACGCAAAAGTCTGTTGATTTCAATTACACGGGAAGTGATGTTAAGAGTCCAGGGGATCAGGTTCTTTTGGATAAGTGATGTACAGTAATTCCTATGGAAGGCTCTATCTCCATCTGCTGGCGATAGGGCGTAAATTCTGTAAATTCTTAACTTTGATAGGTTAAATGCGAACCTGCCAGTATTTTGTATGGCAGCAAGTAAATCGATTACACACTCATTGCTTCATGAAACTGCTGTTACAGTTTTATATATGTATCTCAAAGGTCAAAGTCTTGCTGGCATAAACATGTCTATTGGCATTATACATGACAAACTGTAAGCTTGGACAAAGAATGTTGGGCATTCTACAGTAGAATCTTTGGGGTTAGGTATGAACCAGAGCCATTCTCTGGCATGAACATGACACAATAATGACATGATGTATCAGCATTATGACATCATTAAAGCACTGTAACTTTTCTAGACTCTAGTTTTGACTCTGTTCATTTCTGATATATAGGGCAACCACAGAAGACAACGTTTTTCCCTTCTCCAAATGCTTATATTTCTAAACAAAGTGCAAAATATATAAAGTGAGGTAAGTGTTGTGTTTTACTGAGACCTTCCTTTAGGCCTATTATTTAATTCAAAATGATTAATTTAACCCATAATTAATGTGAAATGATATTGGAAGAACAACAAGCTAAATTGTAATGCAATATCAATTTATTTTTGCAACTACTGTTGGACATGAATAAAAAGATCATGTTAATCAAAATCATCAGACGTGAATAACAAGTCTATGTAGTTAGTGTTGATATTAATAACATCAGCAAAAAAAAATATTTTCCTGGATTAGAATAAATTATGCACCTTTTAGTCATGCTAAAAAATATGTTTCAGCAGACCATGTAAATACAGTTCAATATGTATTTTTTGTTTGTTTGTTCATTTGTGATTCTAGAAAACAATGAGGCCCAGTGAGGGGGCCATCCAAAAGGAAGTGAGCAGCACCTTTGATGCTGGTAAAGTTTCTTTAAATTGGCTTACAGTGTAATTAATAAGAACAACCAGAGATGTACTTCAGTTACACTGCATCCAAATGAAGGGGACACAACTGAGTTGTGTTTGAGCTCAAAGGAGCAGTATGAATTTAAACATTATACTCAAAAAAGGCCATCCAAATGATCTTACAGTATGCATGTTTACCTCTGCCAGCCAACCCTACCTTGGCTCCTTCTCGGGCTGATTCATTTGTCCGTGAGGCATCGTTGAAGAGAGATCTGCCTACACCCCCCATCATGCCACCAGATGAGTTTTCATTTCTCTGCGAATACCTTAAGGACCTCTCAGAGACGTATGATTATTTTTTGATTTCATAACATTGTTTGGACACTGTTTGCTCATACTTTCCTCAAGCATTAATGGTCTTCTTTTTCAATAGGGACTGGGCTACGTTCTGTGAGGCAATGGCTGATCCTGTGAATATCTTCAATGCTATGTTACATATATTCCTCAGAATTAGTCGGTGCAACAAAAGTTTGATAACAAAAGTATGATACTGTTATTTTCACCCCACAGGTGACAAAACTGCAGTTTGTCACACTCTGCCAAAAAATGATGAGTCATGTGAAAGAGAGTGCCATGACATATCTTCTCCCAGCACTCATGAAGATGTTGGAAGAGGACCCACAACAACTCCTGTCTCTCCAAAAGAACATTCAACGTGTTGAGCCTGCTTGCTCTCGTACAGAATCAACTGTGGCATTCATTGAAGATGAACACGACTTGGTCGTAATCAAGGATGGGGTTCTGAACAGAATCATTTCAAAAGCGAGAAACATCTGTTGCTTCCGTACATCCAGCCTTCCCTCACTTTCCTCAAAAACAAGGTATGTGGCACATCGCAACTAGGCCATATTCTGTGAATGAATATTACTGGAATGCACTGGTAAAGCTAAAAAGTTGATGGCCCATCAGCCTATGTAGAATTCAGGCTTAAATTAGATAGTATGCTTTCTTTAGGTCCCAGTGCACACTGCTGCAACAACTTGGCATCACAAAGGAGCAGGTACAAACCAATGTAGAGGAGACCTTGAGGACACTCGGTGTGATGGGATCCGCCGCTGGCTCAGAGAGTTTAAGTGCTGACATCGCTAAGGAGGTAGTGATGAGGATCGATTCCACCTTGGTGGAGAAGAAGCGCTCAGTTTCACTTGGGTCAGATGTGTCGGCTATCAAGCTAACCAAGAGTGTTAACAAGTTGATTGAAGATGTCAGTCTCAAGATGAGTGGAAATGTAGAGATGCCTGGAAAGGTTCTTACAACAGGCCAGATCAGCAGTTCTCAGACAGCGATCCATTCATCCCTGACTTCAGCTATGGGAGGAGCTATAAAAACAGTCATCAACCACATGGAGTCCTATTTGGTTGATAACAACAAAAACACACCTGCAAAAAGGTGGCTAGCCACGATCAAAAAAGTGTTGTTTTGTCAGTGCAGTTCCTTAAACATTTGCTCAATGAATGCCAAAGATCTAACACCTGAGCAAATTAAGAAGGCAGTTTCTACAGAGGAATTTCAAAAGGCCAAGAAAGCAGTTAGTGATGTTCGCATCAAGACAGATTTGAACTCTACTCCCTCAACGGATAGCAGTTTGCATCCAAGTGACATTGCAACTTCCCATGGTTCCCTTGTTGCTTCTGTCCAAAGCCACGTCTCTCTGCAATCCTCCCCTCTTAATGAGATGGATGCCTTGCCAGATATGCCATGGGATAAGTTCACCTCTAAAGACCTGGATTTGGTTGCCGCAGACATTGTTGACCAGTTTTTGACTGACATGAAGATGAGCACTGAGTCCCTGAAGCAGAGCACAAAAGATAACAAATGTAGTTTGGAGAACAAACAGCCTGAGACTCGTGCAGCTGAAGGCTCCAGCTCCACTGGCACTGACGACATTGTCACGCCTTTGACTGAGGTCATCCAAAAACTTTTCCGCAACAACATTAAAACCAGAGTTACAAAAGATGTGCGCCATGTTCTGCTCCAGACAGCTCGAAAAATCATGGGTCAGTCCTGTTCTCTGGCTGCAAACTCTACCGCGTCAGATGTGGTCGTTGAAGTTGTTGGAGGCATGCAGACACTGCTGGATTTCCAATCCAGCGATACTATGGACCAAACTACCCTAGAGGCCAAAGGGAACAAAGAGAGGGTGTCATTAAAAGCATCTGAAACAACTCAGCAAAGTCCAGAGGATTTTAATGTTATCTGGACAACCTGTGTGAAGATGTTGGAAGGTCTACAGGGAAAGGTTCTGGATTTCCTCACCAAATGCCAACAAGTTGGCACTAAACTCAAAGGCAATACCAACACATATGGCAAAAAAGTAATTAGTGACGTCCTTATCTGCATTAAGAAGGGCCTTCCGAAGTCAAAGGGTCCAGACAGATCAGAAGACGTAGAGATGATTACTGACATCTTAAATGCAATGCTTAAAAACATTGGTGTCGACGATGATCAAGAGCTGACCCCAGTAGTAGAGATAGCTGCCTGCTCCTCATCACATTCAAATGTAAGTGGATGGTCAGAAAACATCGACAAGGTTTTACCTGTTTCCATTTCTGAGCTCACAGCTGATGGGACCATTATCAAACACACATACATTGATATGAGTGACCACACCCAGTGTGGACCACCTGCATGTGTCTCCAGAGAAACCATTGAAAAGATCGTCAAGACTGTCAATGAAAAGCTTGATTTGGAACAAGTGTCTGGGTCATCCTCACAGCATGGAGATCTCCACTCAGTTGCGGTCAGGCTGGACAAATCTCTATCCAGCAGCTCACTCTCTGATGACCTCACTGGGAGGGTTTATGGCCTATTCAAGAAGAGCAGCAGAAGGACCACGAGCAAGTCTTACTCAGATACAGAGCTGCTGAGCGCTGGGAAAGGTGAAGTTATGAGGAAGCGCATTGCCTCTCAGTTTGTGCACACCTATGCTGAGGAAACCTTGAAGCACTTCCTTCTCCCTTGCTTTAAGCTACCTTCTCCCTACAAAGAAAAGCCAGACTCCTTGGTTCCAGCATCCGCATCAGCCTCTTCACAGATACTGACTGACCTTCTAAATCTGCTGACTGAAGCGATGGTCAAGGATGTGACGGCCAATTTTTCTCAGTCTGACATATATCGAGAGCATCATGCACCACAGGCGAAGGAGAGGAGAGGAATCAGGAGGGGGATCCTAAGATTCCTCCCAAAAATTCCTAAGATCAAGATATTCTCTAAGGTAAAAATTTAACCTATAATTAGATATGTTTTAATTGCTTTCATATGAATTGAATATTCACTACTCTAAAACACCCAATTCTAAATGAGTATTTTATTTATTTTAATGTATTTCACACAGAAAACCAAATTAGCAGCCGATGACCCATCCTTTGACAACTACTTGAATAAAAACATGACTGATACTGATATAGTCTCAGGTAAATATGAGTTACAATATTAGTTTATGATGATGTATTTATTGGGAATACAAATATGTAAACATAATTTTGCATAGTCCGTGGATATAATTACAAACCTTTTCTTGTCAGAATCCACTGTCCCTGTTCCACTCCGTCAGACTCCCTCAATTTCAGAGCAGAGTGAGGAAGAGCATCAGGCTAAGAACTGCTTTCCTTTCATGCGATTGGTCACTGCACTGAGGAGGAGGAAGTGAATGGTCAACCTGGATTAATTACACACATGGCTAGAAACCACACTTGCGGTCACAGTAGCCTACTTATAATAAACTATTGAGCATTTATGCCATTTGTATGGTTTTGTTTATTCAGTGGCTGAGTGCAACAAAAACCTTCTTCCTGCAGTAGATGCCCTCTTGCGGTACTGGTCGGCACATTAGCCTACTTCCTTCACTCCCTCTCTGGAGACAAGGCTGTTGTGCTGAAGGATGCTTAATTTCACAAGCCATTCATTCCCTCACTAAAACAAGCACCCTGTCTCTCTCTCAAACACACATACAGACTGCATTATTGTCATGCTTTAAAGCTAAGCTTTTCTGTTGTCGCAGACCTTTGCAGTCCATTATAATATAAAATATAACAGAAAAGACTGTCTGGCCTCGTCGATGTCTCCTTGGATTTCCTACGTGTCAGTCGTGTTTCCTCCGTCTCCCGCGATCTCCGGCGTTGAACTCCCCGCGAGCCTAAGACTCCCCAGTCGGTATTGTTATTCTCAGTGTTTACTAGTAGTTTAATCTGTACTTTTGTGTTTCGCCTCCTTAATCTCCTGTGTGTTAGATTTTCCCGATCCTCTGAGCGTTGTACTTTTCAGTTCTCTCCGTTATAGTAACGGACGTGACTTTTGTTATCCCTTGTTCGTTTGCTTTAATAAATAAAAATATTAATTTTAATAGCAAGCTTTCTATGGTGCAGGGGATACGTGGTAGGACATAAAATGTCTCAGGGGGTACATGGCAGTTAAAAGTTTGGGAACCACTGTTCTAAAGACATACAGAGTGTTTTACAGAGTAAGAAGAGAAGGTAAACTTCTGCAGTTGAGTTTCAAGTTTCCATCCTAAACCTGTTTCCCTTAAGCATATATGGCCAAAATGCATCACCACCTTACCAGGCCTGCACTGAATTAGTAGTTTGTGTTTGTGAATTAGGAATGAAAGCCAATGATTTTCAGATGTGACTTAACATGCAGTGAGACACACCCCAACTTCCTCCATCCCATGGACTAAGCATAATTATTATGACCGCCCCTAGCGAAGCTAGCGAAAGCGGTCATATTGTTTTTGTAAAAAAAAAAAAATTTCCCTTTTTTTTTCCACCGATTTTCCGTCAACAATTGCCGGGACACTGAAACGCTGGGGGACATGAATCTTTGTACGCATGTAGCCCTAGTAGGACGTGAGCGACAAGAAGCTTTAGCTTTGTAATGTATTTCAATGGAGTTATGTGGCTTTGAAACACAAGATTGATCAAGTGTGTGACTTTGCACGGAAGTATCTGCTTGCTGTAATACCAGTCAAAGACACTTTCTCTTTTTTGATCCACCACATGAAAAACTCAGGTTTTGAGGGCAGGAGTGAGATATAAAGAACAGCATGTGGGTGGGAGCAGGGGCAGTACTGAAAATCATTTTGCAGGAGCAGAATGGTTTGGGTTGCAGGGACAGTGGTGGTGTGGTGGTTAAGGAATCTGGCTAGCATGCAGGTGGCCTGGAAATTGTGGGTTCGAATCCCTCGAATCGGCCGCCACTGTTGTGCTCCTGAGCCAGGCACTTAACCCTTAAGTTGCTCTAGGGGAGACTGGTCTTGATGTAGTTGAGAGTTGACAAATGTAAGTGACTTTGGATGAAAGTATCTGCTAAGTGCATCACTGTAATGTACATGTGGGTGTGCAGGTACTGTTTAAACCTCTCATTTGTTCTCAGAATCAGATTTATTGGCCAAGTATACTTACATACATAAGGAATTTCATTTTAGTAGATATTAGCTGTCTATATATTCAACATATAGACATGTTATAGACATGTATATACATTCAAGAGAGAAGATACTCTGAGACAATATACTCCGTGGACAATTAAACTCCAGTTCCCTTCTCACCCCACTAGGGGGAGCAGTATTTATCTGCCCAGAGAGCTGAGGGGAGATAAGAGGACTGTAAGGCAGCTGCTCTGCAGTAGCTCCCCCTAATGTCCCATCAGCGCCACTACATCCCCCTCCCTCGGTGCTGGACAGAGGGAGGAGGCCCATAGACTCCCATTCAGTCCTGTAGGGGGCAGCAGTAATCTAACAGCTCCACCTGCTCAATAGAGACTCGGGGAATGTCTGGCTTCTCCAGACTCACTCTGTTTCCCTTCATCAAGACAGTCTGGAGTCTCTCTATTGAGGAATGGTTCCAACCCCAGCACTGGAATGGGTGGAGACTCAGCATTAACTCTGATACCATTGGTCTGGCTTAACCAATCAAATTGATCATTGGTTTATTATTAAACAATCTGCTACACATGCTTCCAACTGCACATTTTTGATGTTCACACTTAGCCGTTACTACATCTGTTTCCCACCAACGGTTTGGGTTTCTAAACCAGTGTCATGTTAGAATGTTAGAATCACAGTAAAATTAATGAGCGGATACACACACACAGACACACAAGCACACAAACACATACTCACAGACATACTCACACACACACACACACACACACATACACATTGCTATTGCAAATGCTATTGCTGATGCAAAATGTCCCAAGCTGTACTTTAAACCACTGTGTTTGAAAAACTGTGTTTTACAAAGACCAAATATGCTCCGAATATTCAAAGGGTATCAAAGTCATTCAGGTCATCCTGAGGTCCTGATGTCAATTCAGGTCATCCTGAGGTCCTGATGTCAATTCAGGTCATCCTGAGGTCCTGATGTCAATTCAGCACCTGTAGTTCCATGGCTGGGGTGTCCTCTGTGGACGGACACAAAATAAAGAGTCAAATAGAAGAAAAGCTGAGAGACAATCAGAAACCACTGCAGCCCAGATAAGAACATTATTCCAGCCAAAGGACAATAGAGCAGTTAATAGAGCAGGTACGAGGGATGAAGCCTTCAGAATCTTTGAGAGAATTAGTATGTGATTGATTAACTGTCTGCAGCCTACTGAAGTAATTTCTCTTTTTGAAAGTATATTCTTTAGGCTTTTTCACCGTCAATCAGATACAGATAGCAGTGAAAGTTTAGACGAATGATCTGGCTTAGAAGGAGCATGTAGATGGTGAAGAGAAGGGGCACTAGCACAGACCCCTGGGGTACGCCATTACTGACAGGGGCTGGAGTCGAGGTGGCATCGTTTATGGAAATGGATAGGTAAGAGTGAAACAGTAGTGAGACAAGGCAGCAAAAATATGACTGTAAGAGAGATTCAAGGAAATGACCCCGGGCCAGAGTCAGGTCCCTGGGTACATGGCAGGGACACCCCAACCAACTGTGCCAATACAGGAGACACTTCTAATACATATTTGTGTGTGTGTGTGTGTGTGTGTGTGTGTGTGTGTGTTACTCTCACCTCTACAGGTCTGCTTCCTCCTCCTCACCAAGTGAACAGCTCCAATGAGCCCAGGAACAATCAGCACTATGAAGAAGACGCTGAGTCTGATGGGAACCTCTGACACACACACACACACACACAGACCCCTAGAATGATGCTATAATATTCATTAAAGTGTAAAAAAAAACAGAGTTTTGGACAAAAAGTAGCAGTGGCAGCAGTCTATGCACTGAAATGGTATGCTAAAGCAACACCTTACAAACAGGAGCAGCCTCACTCATGTGATGTGCTAATGATGCAATACTGTGGAAATGTCTTTGATATTTTGCTAGACAATCCAGCCCCTGGATCTCAGAAGTGCTTAGTGCCCAACCTGTTTATTTGTCCTTCGCATAACTACATCATGAACACGAACTTGGAGCTGAGCGCTCGTCAACAAGCAGCATATTGCAAACATTGTGTATATTGCATATTGCAGTTAGTGTCAGAGGCGATGACTGGACATAGAAGATACCATATCAATTCTGTATGAATAGACTAAGAACTGTATCAGTACTGGATGATTATTAGTGTGAAGTGCAGCTCCACAAACGGCCACTAGGGGCAGCAGCCCACAGCTAAGAGCAATAGGGAAGACTGAGAGAAAAGGTGTGGGTCATTGGTGTTGTTTTGGGTGAAGCTACTACTGTTTGCTGTGTTATTAGCAAAGATCACGGCGGTGATGGGTGTGCAGGTGCTGGCGTTCCTGCGTAATTACTGCCTGAGGACGCAGATGAGAACTGCATAACTTACCTGGGCCAAACCCAGAACTTGGAGTTGGAGTTGGTGAAGTGGTTGGTCGTGTTGGTGGAGGTTGTGGTGGTTCAGGTTGTCTCGTCACCACTGGAGTTCTAGTTGGTTTCACTGCAAAAGTGGGAGAAGAGTGAAGTCTGGTAGATGCTACTGTAGCTACTGTCAAAGTCATGATCAATCCCATACAGCACACAGCATGAGTCTGTCATAGGAGAAGCCCATCATCACTGACCTGCCACTCTGATGGTGTGGGAGACAGAAGTCTGCACCTGCCCCTCTACAGTCAGCTGGCATCTCCATGTCCTCTGAGTGTGAATGGGGTTTGGATCTCTGAGCTTCACATTCAGTGAGATGGAACAGGGAGATGCTCTGGTGAAACGCTGGCAGTCAGTGGTCTGCAGCTCAGTCTCTCCATCATCCACCCAACTCAGACGAATGTCTCTGTTATAAAATACACTCTGCAAACCCCTATCGAACTGCAGGTGGCAGTAGAGGGTCTCAATCCTGTCTGTCTCTCTCTCAGTCACACCTGAAGCTAGAAAGCAGATGAAGAGAGAAAGAGATACAAGTGCGACATGCAGCTGGATTAGACGTGTGATGCTAAAACCATTTCAGTGTTATGAGATTTTCTGTTTAAATACACTTACTAGTAAGAACAGAGAAGTAAACTTCAGCATCAGGTCCATCTTGAGATCTTCCAGGTGAGTACCGCCTACAGATGTAGCATCCAGCATCCTCAGTGGTGACATCAGTAATGTGGAGAGAAGAGTCAGAGTGCAGACTCAGTCTCTCAGCTCTGGGGGTGTAATCTGCTATGATCTGCCCAGCTCTGACTTTTGAGACAGTAGTCTCTCCATTCCGATTGTAGAGCCATTCAGTAAAGGAAGTGTTTGTGTAATATAAGTACACATGACATGGTAGAGTGGCAGCCCCTCCTACACTGGAGAACACAGCAACAGGTTTCTGCCCGTGGACACCTGAGAAGAACAGCATTAAACAGTACAACTATTAAAACCTGCAATAAAATGTCATCCTCACAGTGTTTCTGTTCTAGGCCTGTGGTCCAGGCATACAGTGTTTATGAGTAAGCAAGGCCATAACTTTATGCTGAACATTGCGGGGGTTAAGATCTCAGTCTATAGACATCAATAAATATGTATTTAATTCAAACACCAGCAGACCACCGGCATTTGTGCTCGTCGGTTCTCCGCTGCTGTTTTGCCATATATGGTATTTCCCAGATAGCAGAAAGACCACACATGGTGAAATAGGGGCGGACCGTTGGAGAACCGACAAGCAAAATACCAGCAGACCACCAGTGCCAGCCTCCAGTCAGACCGCCAGCGTCACGCTATCTGGGTACACTATCACTGTCAAGTTTGAACAAACTGTTTATGCCAGATAGTTAATCATTTTTAATAAACACAGTTATACATTTTTTGGGTTGTTACATTGGTTGGATTTGATTTTTGCACCCCCTAACCCACGTGGAAATTACACACCTGTGTGTAGGTTACGCATTTTGTCATTGGTAATTAGCCTTTGTATTTTGTCAAATCTGAAAGTTCACATTATATTTTATTGATGGATATGAACTTGTATTTACTAAGGTAGGGGATTTTATATCTCCATAAATAAGAAAATCTGCCAACACATCTTGTAGCAGTTTACAGCAACCACTTCCTGGAGCGATGGTTAACACACACAATGCACATCTTAAGAACAGAGTAATTTATTTGTTCTAAATGAACTAAAACATACAAACAAAATGTAGTTCCATCACATTCACTCGGTTGAAAAACTGTTTGTCACTTACACTGTACCTGGCTATCAAGTGATTGATACGCTAAGTACTTTTTTCCCCATATTTAGCATGGTCTTAAAGGTACACTACATACACTCTAAGATCAACTCTGGGTGAAAAAATGTTGAAAATGAAGTTGTGTTTAAAAAATGTTCAAAATGAGGCCCCTGGTCTCACCTTGCAGTAGCAGCAGCCCCGTCAGCAGTAGTCCCACTGTTGGGTTGTGCAGCTTTGCCATTGTATCTCTGCTCTCTGTGCTGGCGTATGTCTACTCTGAGCCTCAAACAGGAAGGGGTGAGAATTAACCAGCCCATCACACATACACACACACACACGTACACACACTTCCTGATGACAGTCATCCGCTGTCATTCAACAACTGTGTTTATTTCTGTAGTTCTGTTTCTCACTCTGTGTTCCTTAACGGTGGGGTGAGATGCTTTTTAAGCCATTTTTGTCTGATTACCGATGCAGTCAATACTAATTAAATGTTCTGATGTCAGAATAATTTTAAAAAGTATGTTACTTGCCACACTTAGGATAGGTAAGAACACCATTACCCTACACTACTCCACTTTCTCTTGTCTGGCACTTTAATGGTTGTGAAACGGTCTAACTCAATTGTCTTAAATGTTAAGAAATGTTATCAACATACAAAAATGTTGATTTTGTTTTGTTACTTGAGTGCTGTTCACAATGAGTACAAATGACAATGCAAATTAGGATTAAATTAAGAAGCAGTTGACTTGGATTGGCACGATATTCTGGCAAAACACCACTAGCTGGACACAGAAACATCACAAAGCACCTGAGTCTTCTCATCTCCACTTTGGACAGATCGCGTGTGGTCAATGGTTCTGTTGAGAACTACCGTTAAACCACACACAAACCCTCATCCTGTAGTGGTGGCTCACTCGCTATACTGCTGTTCTCACACACTCTCAGAATAGACACCTCAGCAAAGCTCAGGTCACCATGCAGGAAATGCAAACCCTTTGAGGTCCGTTCGCTGCATTCAACTGTTTCCAACTACACAGTGTGTTATGCGTGAATGTATGAAGAGGAGGGAAACTTCTGCAGTTGAGTTTCAAGTTTCCATCCTAAACCTGTTTCCCTTAAGCATATAAGGCCAAAATGCATCACCACCTTACCAGGTCTGTAGTGAATATTTGTGAACATACACACTTTTTTTTACAGTGATAGAGGTGAGAGAGGGACTTTTGGTATGAGATTGCCCTACCCTGTGCACTCACATCATGCACTAAAACACACAATGCCCTCGGTTCAACTGTGTGGTGTTACTTTTTGAAATTCTGCATCTATTCTGCTATTTATATGAATCTATTTAATTCTGCAATCTGTATTAAAGATTAAAGCCACAACATGTGTTTGGGTTAGTACGTTTATTCAAAAACTCAGATGTACACAATATGCAAAGCAGGTAAATAAAAGCTACCTCTTGGAGGCCCCTGGTCTATAGTAATTCTATTTCGGTGGCTCAGCTATACCATAGCCCATAAGACAGACTCTAGGCCCGTGGCATCAAATGGACCCTTATTGTTACCCCCATGACCTATCTCACTCCTTTGAGTTTAACACTATGTCTGGCCGCTGCTACATTGTCCAGCCATAATTCCTGATAACCACCTATGGATTGACTACCATGTAATGTAAAAGTGGGATAATACTCTAGAACTATTATGAACCTTAGCTAAAACCATGGACAACTTGTTGTCTATCATGGTTACTACTGATTGTAATTTTCCTGCATGACCCCTGGCAGTTGGGTTAGCCCCCTTGAGTTGTGGATCTGCCCAAGGTTTCTTCCTACACTAACTAAACATAAGAGAGTTTTTCCTTGCCCCTGTTGCTCTTGGGTTAGCCCCCTTGAGTCGTGGATCTGCTCAAGGTTTCTTCCTAGATTAACTAAACATAAGGGAGTTTTTCCTTGCCCCTGTTGCTCTTGGGTGCTCCTTCTGTGAAGCACCACGAGACAATACTATTGTGAAAATGCGCCAGAGATAAAACTGAACTGAATTGAGTTGAGATGTGGCCATATGCTTACCATAGCTATGCTCCTCTAGGGAGCAGCTCACATACCAAACGCAGTAGTAATAACAGTCAAAATGATAAGCTATTATAGGTTAATACCTGTCTTTATAACATGGTTATTACAGTTATTAATGAAACTGAATTGGCAAAAATGTCTGAATGAAATAAACAACACTATTTACAGGTGTCTATAGTTAGTCTCTAGTTCTAATTCTAATGTGGTGGCTCAGCCTTACCCAGCACCCATCTACCCAATATCTAAACAACACAACAGAAAACACCATAATGTTTACATGACGTAACTCAAATTTAATACTGAATTTCAAGAGTGACAAGTCACTTAAAATCAACCAATGACGTGTCCAGTACCAACAATTTCCAGCGGAACATTGCAGAAGTATTGCATTGGCCTGTGTGTGTGTGCGGTCCTGTGTGTGTGTGTGTGTGTGTGTGTGTGTATGTGTGTGTGTGCGTACAACGGCAGTAAAATAGAAGCAGACATGATCTCAAAGGTGTTAGCCTATGTGGTGAGTTCGATCGAAACTACAACAGCAGCAAAGCAGAGGTACTCTAGACATGATCTCAAAGGTGTTAGCCTATGTGGTGAGTCTGTGGAGGCCTAAAAAGACCTAGACATAGCAGCAGAATGTGAAAAACAACCATACTGATGTTAATCTCATAAGGCTGTTTTGTCCAGATATAGGCCTGTACTGTGCATTGAAGTTAGCATGCAAACCATGTAGCGCTGAGCTCTACATTTACATTTATGCATTTAGCAGACGCTTTTATTCAAAGCGACTCATATTTGTCAAAGCTCTCTTGTAATACTGCAGTAAAATGCAAAAGATATTTACTTTAAGAAGTCACTTCAGTCCTCAGTCATGGCCCTGTAAGCTGCCTCTCCTAGTGCTGTTTTTAAAGTGGGAATAAAAAGCCTTATAAGGAAAAGAGAATGAAATGTCACTGTGACGTTACACATTTGATGAACTTATGAAGATGAGATACTATTTCTCTGCTTTAGGCCTTATTGGTGATGTTGATGTAGGTTACACTGTCTGCAGCCTATTGGACATTTAGGCCTTATTGGTGATGTTGATGGTGGCATTAGTCACATTGTCCGCAGCCTGTGGGATGTTTAGGTCTTATTGGTGATGTTGATGGTGGCGTAGGTTACACTGTTTGCAGCCTGTGGGATGTTTATTACATTGTTATAACACACGATCATGTTGGTATGTCAGTATATCACCTGTAACCATAGTAACTCACTCAGTCTACACAGCACACTCACGTTAGGAGGGGAGGATCGAGCTTGAGGGTGATGGGTAACCTCAGCATATGTTACATCTGATGGCTTGTTCTGCAGAGAAACACACAGCAAAAAATGACAAGCTGGTTTTACATGTTTCTCCAGTACAAAAGAGTAAATTGATGAAATGTGTTTAAATTTCAAAGTGAACAAATGATGGAAATGATGCTAAAATAAAGAGGAACAACGTGAACCTGTGAGTTGAGCAGATTGTGAGGGAGTCATAGATGATGTGTGTCTTTGACTCACTAGGTCTGTGTTCTCGTCACAAAACACTTGAGGCCTACAGTTTAGTACCATAGTAATCCATGGGGATTAGCTGTTAGCTAATGAGCTGCAGCTAGTTTAGTCCTAATGGCATCTAGGTCAGACTGAGAAGGATTATCTGGGGAGCCAGATAAAGTGTGAGGAGGGGCAGGGTAGTGTAGCAGTTAAGGAACCTGGCTAGCGTGCAAGTAGCCTGCAAAGTTGTGGGTTCGAATTGAACTTAACCCTAAGTTGCTGTAGGAGAGACTGGCCCTGAACAATTGATAGTTGACAAAAAAAAATGTAAGTCGCTTTGGATGAAAGCGTCTTCTAAATGCATAAATGTAAACGTAAAATGTCTGTTTGACTCACTGTGTTTATCTGGGTCCGGACTCCATCTCTTGATCCATCTTCCCATTGGGGTCCATAATGAGACAAAAAAAAGATGTAGTCATTGATCAAGGGGGTATTCCAAGAAGGTGATTCAGTGGCAAACGAAAATAAGTTGAAGGAATACGCCACCCCCAGGTGAAATTGAGTCTACCCCCGCAGTCCCTAGGGTTGGATAAGACAGCAGAACCGGACCTGCCAGATTCGGACAATGGCTGGGGTCAGCTGGAAAACGGTTCTGCTCTCTTATCCAACTCTAGGGACTGCCGGGATGGACTCAATTTCACCTGGGGGTGGCGTATTCCCTTAATCCAGAGGTAAATCTAATAATAGAAGAGCCTGGAATAATAACCCTCTTAGCCAAATAAACCAAATAGCACTAAATCCATGATCCATGAAGTGTCTACATCCCAGAGATGTAAACAAAAATACATTAAATTTATTGACTATTATTATTATTATTATTATTTTAATTATTATTATTTATTAACGAAACACACAATCAGTTCAAATAAATGCGTGATGTGTAGCTGTCTGTGGGCCAAACCACCACTCGTCAGTCTAGAATAACTATAAATACGACTTTAAATAATAAAATTATACATAAGAATTTTTTTTGAAAGCTCACAAAGTACTGTAGATGTAAATGATTATATCACATGTCAGCGCATAGTGCACATCCCTGTCAGCATGTACAGGATAATGTGTGTAATGCATCTCAGACACTCACGTGCTCCCGTCCTCTTCTTGAGCACCAGAAGTGCAGCTCCACAAATGGCCACTAGGGGCAGCAGCCCACAGCTAAGAGCAATAGGGAAGACTGAGAGAAAAGGTGTGGGTCACTGGTGTTGTTTTGGGTGAAGGTACTACTGTTTGCTATGTTGTTAGCGAAGATCACGGCGGTGATGGGTGTGTCGGTGCTGGTGTTGTCGTTCCTGTGTAATTACTGCCTGAGGACGGAGATGAGAACTGCATAACTTACCTGGGCCAAACCCAGAACTTGGAGTTGGAGTAAGAGTGCTTTCGGGTGGTGTTGGTGGAGGCTGCGGTGGAGTTTCTGGTGGTGTTGGAGTTGGTGAAGCGGTTGGTCGTGTTGGTGGAGCGGAGAGTTGTGTTGGTGGAGGTTGTGGTGGTTCAGGTTGTCTCGTTACCACTGGAGTTCTAGTTGGTTTCACTGCAAAAGTGGGAGAAGTGTGAAGTCTGGTAGATGCTACTGTAGTTACTGTCAAAGTCATGATCCATCAGATACCACATACAGCATGTGTCTGTCATAGGAAAAGCCCATCATCACTGACCTGCCACTCTGACGGTGTGGGAGACAGAAGTCTGCACCCGCCTGTCTGTAATCACCTGGCATCTCCATGTCCTCTGAGTGTGGGTGGGGTTTGGATCTCTGAGCTTCACATTCAGTGGGATGGAACAGGGAGATGCTCTGGTGAAATGCTGGCAGTCAGTGGTCTGCAGCTCAGTCCCTCCATCATCCACCCAACTTAGACGAATGTCTCTGTCATCAACTACACTCTGCAAACCCCTATAGAAGTGCAGGTCGCAGTAGAGGGTCTCATCCCTGTCTGTCTCTCTCTCAGTCACCCCTGAAGCTAGAAAACAGATGAAGAGAGAAAGAGATACAAGTACGACATGCAGCTGGATTAGACGTGTGATGCTAAAACCATTTCAGTGTTATGAGATTGTCTGTTTAATCTCACTTACTAGTAAGAATAGAGAAATAAACTGGAGCATCAGGTCCATATTGAGGTCCTCCATGTGGGTACCGCCTACAGGTGTAGAGTCCAGCTTCCTCAGTGGTGACATCAGTAATGTGGAGAGAAGAGTCAGAGAGCAGACTCAGTCTCTCAGCTCTGGGGGTTTTATCTGCTATGACCTGCCCAGCTCTGACTTTTGAGACAGTAGGCCCTCCATTCCCATTGTAGAGCCACTCAGTAAAGGAAGTGTGTGTGTAATATGAATGCCCATGACATGGTAGAGTGGCAGCTCCTCCTACACTGGAGAACACAGCAACAGGTTTCTGCCCTTGGACACCTGAGAAGAACAGCATTAAACAGTAGAACTATTAAAACCTGCAGTAAAATGTGGTCTTCACAGTGTTTCTGTTATAGGCTTTTGGAAGTGATCTTTTATCTCTAAAAAAGACGGAATGTCTTTTTGATTTGCTATGTTTCCTATTCACAAATTTCAACTTTTGAGACCAGTGTGTGTGTGTGCGTGTGTGTGTGTGTGTGTGTGTGTGTGCGTGTGTGTGTGTGTGTGTGTCTCCTGTGCCCTCTCTCCTCAGACCATGAGCTACTCTCTTTCTGTTTTGGTACTTTCATTCCAGACCCATGAATAATCAAAATGATCTCCAGCACCTTTCAGTTAGTGACCAGTTAGCTTGCGTTAAGCCAAACACGCCGGCAAACTAGCCACAGTAAGTGAAAATACCGATTGCCAAGTGGGGAGAAAGACGATGGGTTGGGTTAAACCAAGTCCTCTACAGGGGGGGAGAGTAAACATGTTACCTCTCTTATGAAAATAAATCAAACAAATTATTTATGTCAGATACTTAATATTTTTTAATAAACACAGTTATATAATTTTGAGGTGTTATGTTAGTTGGATTTGAGTTTGGGACCCCCTAACCCACGTGGAAATTACACACCTGTGTGTAAATTAGGCATTTTCTCATTATTGGTAATTAGCCGATGCATTTTGTCAAATCTGAAAGTTCACATCATATTTTATTGATGGATATGAATTTGTATTTATTAAGGTAGGGGATTTTGTATCTCCATATATAAGAAAATCTACCAACACATGTTGGAGCAGTTTACAGCAACTGCTTCCTGGAGCGGTGGTTAACACAGACAATGCACATGTTAAGAACAGAGTAATTCATTTGTTCTAAATGAACTAAAACATACAAACAAAATACAGCTCCATCACATTCACTCAGTTGAAAAACGTTTTGCCACTTACACTCTACCTGGCTATCAAGTGATTGATTCACTAAGTACTTTTCCGCCATATTTAGCATGGACTTGAACCTACACTACATACACTCTAAGATCAACTCTGTGTGAAAAAATGTTTTAAATGACTGCCCTGGTCTCACCTTGCAGTAGCAGCAGCCCCGTCAGCAGTAGTCCCACAGTTGGGTTGTGCAGCTTTGCCATTGTATCTCTGCTCTCTGTGCTGGCGTGTGTCTGCTCTGAGCCTCAAACAGGAAGGGGCGAGAATTAACCTGCCCATCACACACACACACACACACACACACGCAGACACACACACACTTCCTGATGACAGCCATCCGCTGTCATTCAACAACTGTGTTTATTTCTGTAGTTCTGTTTCTCACTCTGTGTTCCTTAACGGTGGGGTGAGATGCTTTTTAAGCCATGTTTGTCTGATTACCGATGCAGTCAATACTAATTAAATGTTCTGATGTCAGAATAATTTTAAAAAGGATGTTACTTGCCACACTTAGGATAGGTAAGAACACCATTAGCCTACACTACTCCACTTTCTCTTGTCTGGCTCTTTAATGGTTGTGAAACGGTTAATGTCTAACTCAATTGTCTTAAATGTTCAATGTTTAGTGTCTCTCTTATTTAAACACGGGATAGTAAGAAACGTCATTTCGATTCCTCGTATTTCTTGTACATGGGAAAAAATTGACAAAAAAAGCAGACTTTGACTTTGAATTTGAAAAAGTCAACCCAAAAAAAAAACATTTCACAACTAACAAAGGGACTAGCAAACTCAACAAAAATATACGTGATGCGTCTAACAAAATGTAAACAGCCATTGTGTGATTATGTGGTGTGTGTTGATTGTGTGATTTCTTATGATTTTGCAAGGACGCATATCCCTCCTTACATTTCTTTAAACACAAAAATATATTTTCAAAAATAGTGTAGAGAAGCTGTGCTATAGCATGTGTGGGTCATGTGGGTATCTGTGGTTTCAACACCTCAAGACTGTGTGTGTGTGGTCAGTGTCTTTTATGAGAACTGAATCTCACACCTTCGTGCTGTAGTGGTGGTCACTGTCTATACGGCTGTTCTCACGCAGTCTCAGAATAGACACCTCAGCAAAGCTCAGGTCTAAAAGTTTTAAAGGAATTTGCCACTTTTTTAAAAATAAAATTGGGTTATTAACCGTCTTACCTGAAATTACTTGTGACCAAAAAGTATTTAGTCTCGGTACATGATTTGTCCCAGTCTGGCAGCCTTACTGTTACCTTAGCTTAGCATAGCTGCTGGAATGCAAAGTAGGCAGACACCCATGTAAGCAAGTTTTTGGTTCTGGGAACGTTCTGGGAAGATTATCCGTTGGGTACGGGAACGTTACATAAAGGCAGTTTTGGTTATCTGAAGGGGTGCTAGGAAAGTTTTTTCAAATGTAAATTCGATGTTGGTTTGCTTATGAAAAAAAAATTCCCTATTCCCTATTCCCTAGAGAAAAGATCAGAAGGCATGGGACACAACGTCTCCTCAGGGCTATGAAATACCTCCTCACAAATAGGGTATAAGACATATATATATACGTACATATAAATACATACGTATACATATACATACATATATATATATATTTTAGGTTATAAGGCATATATATGTTTATCCTTATAGGCCTATGGTGGGTATTGGCTCAACAGTCTGTATTCCGCTGGCTGGACACCAACAATTCAACACAACATTCCGGGAACGTTCCGACACCGTTTCATAATGGGAAAACCAAAAAATAACCAAGTGGGAACGTAATCTGAGGGGTACAATACAAAACTATGACATAATGGTTGAGTTTTTGGTACCTAACACATTAGGGGAATGTTTGTGAGTGTGACAGCCTACACTTCTGAACGTCCTCTGAATGTACACCCAAGGTTTACGGAAAACGGCCTTAAACATGAACCACAGGAGAACCACGGGCCGACGTTTTGTCAGGTTTTTGTAACGTTTCATGTGAGCTGGGTAGCAAGTCCTTCAAAAGTCTTTCCCAAAAATGTTAATTTTGTTTTGTTACTTGAGTGCTGTTCACAATGAGTACAAATGACAATGCAAATTAGGATTAAATTAATAAGCAGTTGACTTGGATTGGCACGATATTCTGGCAAAATACCACTAGCTGGACACAGAAACATCACAAAGCACCTGAGTCTTCTCATCTCCACTTTGGGCAGATCGCGTGTGGTCAATGGTTCTGTTGAGAACTACCGTTAAACCACACACAAACCCTCATCCTGTAGTGGTGGCTCACTCGCTATACTGCTGTTCTCACACACTCTCAGAATAGACACCTCAGCAAAGCTCAGGTCACCATGCAGGAAATGCAAACCCTTTGTTGTCCGTTCGCTGCATTCAACTGTTGCCAACTACACAGTGTGTTATGCGTGTATGTATGAAGAGGAGGGAAACTTCTGCAGTTGAGTTTCAAGTTTCCATCCTAAACCTGTTTCCCTTAAGCATATAAGGCCAAAATGCATCACCACCTTACCAGGCCTGTACTGAATATTTGTGAACATACACAATTTTTTTTTACAGTGATAGAGGTGAGAGAGGGACTTTTGGTATGAGATTGCCCTACCTGTGCACTCACATCATGCACTAAAACACACAATGCCTCGGTTCAACTGTGTGGCGTTACTTTTTGAAATTCTGCATCTATTCTGCTATTTATATGAATCTATTTAATTCTGCAATCTGTATTAAGATTAAAGCCACAACATGTGTTTGGGTTAGTACGTTTATTCAAAAAAACAGACGTTCACAATATGCAAAGCAGGTAAATAAAAGCTACCTCTTGGAGGCCCCTGGTCTATAGTAATCCTATTTCGGTGGCTCAATATACCATAGCGCATAAGACAGACTCTAGGCCCCTGGCATCAAATGGACCCTTATTGTTACCCCATGACCTATCTCACTCCTTTGAGTTTAACACTATGTCTGGCCGCTGCTACATTGTCCAGCCATAATTCCTGATAACCACGTATGGACTGACTACCATGTAATGTAAAAGTGGGATAATATTCTAGAACTATTATGAACCTTAGCCAAAACCATGGACAACTTGTTGTCTATCATGGTTACTACTGATTGTAATTTTCCTGCATGACCCCTGGCAGTTGGGTTAGCTCCTTGAGTCGTGGATCTGCCCAAGGTTTCTTCCTAGACTAACCCTCAGCCTTACCCAGCACCCATCTACCCAATATCTAAACAACACATCAGAAAAGACCATAATGTTTACATGACGTAACTCAAATTTAATACTGAGTTTCAAGAGTGACAAGTCACTTAAAATCAACCAATAACGTGTCCAGTACCAACAATTTCCAGCGGAACTTTGCAGAAGTATTGCATTGGCCTGTGTGTACGGTCCTGTGTGTGTGTGTGTGTGTGTGTGTGTGTGTGTGTGTGTGTGTGTGTGTGTGTGTACAACGGCAGCAAAATAGAAGCAGACATGATCTCAAAGGTGTTAGCCTATGTGGTGAGTTTGATCGAAACTACAACAGCAGCAAAGCAGAGGTACTCTAGACATGATCTCAAAGGTGTTAGCCTATGTGGTGAGTCTGTGGAGGCCTAAAAAGACCTAGACATAGCAGCAGAATGTGAAAAACAACCATACTGATGTTAATCTCATAAAGCTGTTTTGTCCAGATATAGGCCTGTACTGTGCATTGAAGTTAGCATGCAAACCATGTAGCGCTGAGCTTTACATTTACATTTATGCATATAGCAGATAATTGTAATACTGCAGTAAAATGCAAAAGATATTTACTTTAAGAAGTCACTTCAGTCCTCAGTCATGGCCCTGTAGGCTGCCTCTCCTATTGATGTTTTTAAAGTGGGAAAAAGCCTTATAAGGAAAAGAGAATGAAATGTCACTGTGACGTTACACATTTGATGAACTTATGAAGATGAGATACTCTTTCTCTGCTTTAGGCCTTATTGGTGATGTTGATGTAGGTTACACTGTCTGCAGCCTATTGGACATTTAGGCCTTATTGGTGATGTTGATGGTGGCATTAGTCATGTTGTCTGCAGCCTGTGGGATGTTTATTCCATTGTTTTAACATATGATCATGTCAGTATGTCAGTATATCACCTGTAACCATAGTAACTCACTTAGTCTACACAGCACACTCACGTTAGGAGGGGAGAATCGAGCTTGAGGGTGATAGGTAACCTCAGCATATGTTACATCTGATGGCTTGTTCTGCAGAGAAACACACAGCAAGAGATAACAAAATAATTTTACATGTTTCTTCAGTACGAAAGAGTAAATTAATAAATTAATATAATTAGTAATTCAATTCAATTCAGTTTTAGTTCTACAGCGGCTTTTACAATAGTATTGTCTCATGGTGCTTTACAGAAGCAGCACCCAAGAGCAACAGGGCCAAGGAAAAACTCTCTTATGTTTAGTTAGTCTAGGAAGAAACCTTGGGCAGATCGACAACTCAAGGGGCTAACCCAACTGTAGGGGTCATGCAGGAAAATTAAAATCAATAGTAACCATGATAGACTACAAGTTGCCTATGGTTTTAGCTAAGGTTCATAATAGTTCCAGAATATTATGCCACTTTACAATACATGGTACTCAGTCCATAGGTGGTTATCAGGAATTATGGCTGGATTAATGAAATTCTTTTAAATTTAGAAGTGGATTTATGATGAAAATGAGCGTTAGTACAGTGCCTCTAACAACCTACGAGTTACACAGACTATCAGCGTGTCTAAAGTAAAGTCAGTATTTAACTTGGCAGTGGCATTGGTGGTAGCGTAGTGGTTAAGGAACCTTTCACTCATAAGCTGCCGTTGCTGTAAAAAGCGACATCACCTAATCTAACCATCTAATCAAGGTCCAATCAAGGAGCCGCAATCAAGCGGTTGCTGTACGTAGACACCTTAAGTTATCATGTGTGTTTAACTCACTGTGCTGGTCTAGGTCTGGCTTCCATCTCTTGATCCACTGGCCCCTTGGGATGCACACACATTTGGGTACATGAAGACATGACAACCAGATAAACAAAACAGATTTCTTCAATGGATAGTTCCAGTTTCTTGATGACGATTCGTGTTGGCGGTGGTTGCATAGAGGTTAAGGAACCTGGCTAGCGTGCAAGTAGCCTGAAAAGTTGTGGGTTCGAATCCTAGCTGCCACCGTTGTGCCCCTGAGCAAGGCACTTAACCCTAAGTTGCTCTAGGGTTGCTCGCTGGCCCTGAGCAACTGACAGTTGACCAAAAAATGTAAGTCGCTCTGGATAAAAGCGTCTGCTAAATGCATAAATGTAAATGATTCAAATGTAGGGATAAAGGAGGGCACAGTTGTGTTTTGCATTCATGACAGTTCTGTGGTACATGCACAACCTCTCCTAATTCAACAACCCAACGTAAAATGGTTTCCCATTCTATGTCACCTGTACATGCATGATCAGGTGTCTTGTGACATCCAAGTAAATTAAATAACATCAAAATTTATGATCAGGTGACATATGACATCCAGGTAAATTAAATAACATCAAAATGTATGATCAGGTGACATATGACATCTAGGTAAACTAAATACATTAAAAGTCATATGACCTCCAAGTAAACTAAATAACATTAAAATTTATGACAAGGTGTCTCTGTGATAATCATGTAAAAATAAAAAATACTAGTTCTTTAATTAAGCACTTGAATAATTAGATTTAAAACATGAGGCTTAAGTGTCCACTCACGTGCTCCAGTCCTCTTCTTGTGCACCAGAAGTGCTACTCCACAAACAACCACTAGAGGCAGCAGCCCACAGCTAAGAGCAATAGGGCACACATAAGGCTGGTAGGACTGAGTGATGGAGGGGAGGGAGAATGTGTGAGATATGATGGCGATGGTAGCATAGTGGTCATGGTTATATTAGCATTAGCATAAACCACTGCATGTGATAAGATTAGCCTTAGCTTAAATCATTGCATGTGATAATATTAGCATTAGCTTAAACCACTTCATGTGATAAGATTAGCATTAGCTTAAATCATTGCATGTGATAATATTAGCATTAGCTTTAACCACTGTATGTGATAATATCAGCATTATGGGGCGGTGGTAGCGTAGCGGTTAAGGAACTGCCACCGTTGTGCCCCTGAGCAAGGCACTAAACCCTAAGTTGCTCTAGGGGAGACTGCCCCTGAACAATTGGTAGTTGACAAAATGTAAGTTGTTTGGATAAAAGCGTCGGCTAAATGCATAAATGTAAATGTAGATGCTATGGGGGTCCGGACTAAACCACTAGCACTAGCAATATGACTGGTAGGACTGAGAGAAGAAGGCAGGAGAAACAGTAGACACAGTGCTGGTCTGGTGGTGGTTGGAGGAGTTGGTGCTGTTGTGGTCAAAAATTCGAGGCAGGCAACTTGGTGACATCGCTGCAGTCTTTAATCGCGACGCCAGAGACAAGTCACCCACACAAAACCTACGCAAGGTGTGTCGAGTAACAAGCCCATCTTCCTGGAGACTAGGATTCCCTTTTATACACCCCAGAACACACATCACATGTTATAAAACATGTCATTGTGTTGTAGCTTCAATGTTATCCTCTTTTGTAAGTCGCTTTGAATAAAAGCGTCTGCTAAATGCCTAAATGTAAAATGTAAATAAAACAAATGGCAGCCCCTCCTGCCCTCACAAACCGCATTTTACCTCCTGCCCTCACAAATGCCATTTGACTTCCTACTCATCTGTTGTTTTAACTTGTCTAGGTTCCAGTGTCCACTTCCTCTGGTTTGCTTTCTTACCCCTTTAGATTAAGGTTTTACACAGGGCATACATTTGTATCACATTACTATTCTCTTTTGCTGATATTCATTTCTAGGATATTACAATTTTTCCTACAGCTGATTTTGGAACCTGTGGTGTTGGTTGTGTAGCTGTTGCCGTTTCTAAACAATCACGCTACATGATCTAGATTGGTACCAAACTCACCCATGTCTGACGTAGATGTTGGAGCGACAGTGCTTTTGGGTGGTGCTGATGCAGGCTGTGATGGAGATGGTTGTGTTGGTGGTTCTGGTGGTGGTGGGGCGGGCGTTGATTTGGTTGTAGCTGCTGGTTGTGGTTGAGATGGAGTAGGGTATGGTTGTAGTTTTGCTGGAGTTGCTGGTTGTGGAGGTTCAGGTCGTCTGGTCAGGTCGTCTGAAGCTCTAGTTGGTTTCACTGCGAAAGTGGGAGAAGAGTGAAGTCTGGTAGATGCTACTGAAGTTACTGTCAAAGTCATGATCAATCCCATGCAACACACAGCATGTGTCTGACATAGGAGAAGCCCATCATCACTGACCTGCCACTCTGATGGTGTGGGAGACAGAAGTCTGCACTCTGTGGGCACTTGAACTCCAATTCCATTCTCACCCCACTAAGGGGAGCAGTATCTATCTGCCCAGAGAGCTGGGAGGAGATAAGAGGACTGGAAGGCAGCTGCTCTGCATTAGCTCCCCCTAATGTCCCATCAGCGCCACTACATCCCCCTGACTCGGTGCTGGAGAGAGGGAGGAGGCTCATAGACTCCCATTCAGTCCTGTAGGGGGCAGCAGTAATCTAACAGCTCCACCTGTTCAATAGAGATTCGGGGGATGTCTGGCTTCTCCAGACTCGCTCTGTTTCCCTTCATCAAGACAGTCTGGAGTCTCTCTATTGAAGAATGTTTCCATCCCCAGCACTGGAATGGGTGGAGACTCAGCATTAACTCTGATACCATTGGTCCGGCTTAACCAATCAAATTGATCATTGGTTTATTAGTAAACAATCTGCTACACATGCACACATTCTTCAAACTGCACATTTTTGATGTTCACACTTAGCCGTTACTACATCTGTTTCCCACCAACAGTTTGGGTTTCTAAACCAGTGTCCCCTTTTCGAGAAGATTTTGGAAATGTTAGAATCACAGTAAAATGAATGAGCAGATACACACACACAGACACACAAGCACACAAACACATACTCACACACACACACACACACATACACATTGCTATTGCAAATGCTATTGCTGATGCAAAATGTCCCAAGCTGTACTTTAAACCACTGTGTATGAAAAACTGTGTTTTACAAAGACCAAATATGCTCCAAATACTCAATGGGTATCAAAGTCATTCAGGTCATCCTGAGGTCCTGATATCAGTTCAGGTCGTCCTGAGGTCCTGATGTCATTCAGGTCATCCTGAGGTGCTGATGTCAATTCAGCACCTGTAGTTCCATGGCTGGGGTGTCCTCTGTGGACGGACACAAAATAAAGAGTCAAACTGGAGAAAAGCTGAGAGACAATCAGAAACCACTGCAGCCCAGATACGAACATTATTCCAGCCAAAGGACAACAGAGCTGTTAACAGAGCAGTTACGAGGGACGAAGCTTTCAGAATCTTTGAGAGAATTAGTATGTGATTTATTAACTGACTGCAGCCTACTGAAGTAATTTCTCTTTTTGAAAGTATATTCTTTAGGCTTTTTCACCTTCAATCAGATACAGATAGCAGTGAAGGTTTAGATGAATGATCTGGCCTAGAAGGAGCATGTAGATGGTGAAGAGAAGGGGCACTAGCACAGACCCCTGGGGTACGCCATTACTGACAGGGGCTGGAGTACAGGTGGCATTGTTTATGGAAATGGATAGGTAGGAGTGAAACCAGGAGAGATACAAGACAGCAAAAATATGACAGGAAGAGAGAGTCAAGGAAATGACCCCGGGCCAGAGTCAGGTCCCCGGGTACATGGAAAGGACACCCCAACCAACTGTGGCAATACAGGAGACACTTCTAATACATATTTGTATGTGTGTGTGTGTGTGTGTGTGTGTGTCTTACTCTCACCTCTGCAGGTCTGCTTCCTTCTCCTCACCAAGTGAACAGCTCCAATGAGCCCAGGAACAATCAGCACTAAGAAGAAGATGCTGAGTCTGATGGGAACCTCTGACACACACACACACACACACACACACACACACACAGACCCCTAGAATGATGCTATAATATTTCATTAAAGTGTAAAAAATATTTTGGACAAAAAGTAGCAGTGGTAGCAGTCTATGCACTGAAATGGTATGCTAAAGCAACACCTTAGAAACAGGAGCAGCCTCACTCATGTGATGCGCTAATGATGCAATACTGTGGAAATGTCTTTGATATTTTGCTAGACAATCCAGCCCCTGGATCTCAGAAGTGCTTAGTGCCCAACCTGTTTATTTGTCCTTCACATAACTACATCATGAACATGAACTTGGAACTGAGCACTCGTCAACAAGCAGCATATTGCAAACATTGTGTATATTGCATATTGCAGTTAGTGTCAGAGGCGATGACTGGACATAGAAGATACCATATCAATTCTGTATGAATAGACTAAGAACTGTATCAGTACTGGATGATTATTAGTGTGAAGTGCAGCTCCACAAACGGCCACTAGGGGCAGCAGCACACAGCTAAGAGCAATAGGGAGACTGAGAGAAAAAGTGTGAGTCACTGGTGTTGTTTTGGGTGAAGCTACTACTGTTTGCCATGTTGTTAGCGAAGATCACGGCGGTGACGGCTGTGCTGGTGCTGGTGTTGTCGTTCCTGCGTAATTACTGCCTGAGGACGGAGATGAGAACTGCATAACTTACCTGGGCCAAACCCAGAACATGGATTTGGAGTAAGAGTGCTTTCGGGTGGTGTTGGTGGAAGCTGTGGTGGAGTTTCTGGTGGTGTTGGAGTTGGTGAAGCGGTTGGTCGTGTTGGTGGAGCGGAGAGTTGTGTTGGTGGAGGTTGTGGTGGTTCAGGTTGTCTCGTCACCACTGGAGTTCTAGTTGGTTTCACTGCAAAAGTGGGAGAAGAGTGAAGTCTGGAAGATGCTACTGTAGTTACTGTCAAAGTCATAATCAATTCCATACAGCACACAGCATGAGTCTGTCATGGGAGAAGCCCATCATCACTGACCTGCCACTCTGATGGTGTGGGAGACAGAAGTCTGCACCTGCCCCTCTATTGTCAGCTGGCATCTCCATGTCCTCTGAGTGTGAGTGGGGTTTGGATCTCTGAGCTTCACATTCAGTGGGATGTAACAGGGAGATGTGGTGACACGCTGGCAGTCAGTGGTCTGCAGCTCAGTCCCTCCATCATCCACCCAACTCAGACGAATGTCTCTGTTATAAAATGCAGTCTTCAAATCCCTATTGAAGTGCAGGTGGCAGTAGAGGGTCTCATCCCTGTCTGTCTCTCTCTCAGTCACACCTGAAGCTAGAAAACAGATGAAGAGCGAAAGAGATAGAAGTATGACATGCAGCTGGATTAGAGGTGTGATGCTAAAACCATTTCAGTGTTATGAGATTGTCTGTTAAATCTCTCTTACTAGTAAGAACAGAGAAATAAACTGGAGCATCATATCCATATTGTGGTCCTCCATGTTGGTAGAGCCTACAGGTGTAGAGTCCAGCATCCTCAGTGGTGACATCAGTAATGTGGAGAGAACAGTCAGAGAGCAGACTCAGTCTCTCAGCTCTGGGGGTTTTATCTGCTATGATCTGCCCAGCTCTGACTTTTGAGACAGTAGACCCTCCATTCCCATTGTAGATCCACTCAGTAAAGGAAGTGTGTGTGTAACATGAATGCCCATGACATGGTAGAGTGGCAGCCCCTCCTACACTGGAGAACACAGCAACAGGCTCCTGCCCGTGGACACCTGAGAAGAACAGCATTAAACAGTACAACTATTAAAACCTGCAATAAAACGTCATCCTCACAGTGTTTCTGTTCGAGGCCTGTGGTCCAGGCATACAGTGTTTATGAGTAAGCAAGGCCATAACTTTATGCTGAACATTGCGGGGGTTAAGATCTCAGTCTATAGACATCAATAAATATGTATTTAATTCAAACACCAGCAGACCACCGGCATTTGTGCTCGTCGGTTCTCCGCGGCTGTTTTGCCATATATGGTATTCCCCAGATAGCAGAAAGACCACACATGGTGAAATAGGGGCGGACCGTTGGAGAACCGACAAGCAAAATACCAGCAGACCACCAGTGCCAGCCTGCAGCCAGACCGCCAGCGTCACGCTATCTGGGTACACGATCACTCTCAAGTCTGAACAAATTGTTTATGCCAGATAGTTAATCATTTTAATATACACAGTTATACAATTTTTGGGGTGTTATATTGGTTGGATTTGATTTTTGCACCCCCTAACCCACGTGGAAATTACACACCTGTGTGTAAATTAGGCATTTTCTCATTATCGGTAATTAGCCGATGCATTTTCTATAATCTGAAAGTTCACATTATATTTTATTGATGGATATGAATTTGTATTAATTAAGGTTGGGGATTTTGTATCTCCATAAATAAGAAAATCTGCCAACACATCTTGTAGCAGTTTACAGCAACCACTTCCTGGAGCGGTGGTTAACACACACAATGCACATCTTAAGAACAGAGTAATTTATTTGTTCTAAATGAACTAAAACATACAAACAAAACACAGCTCCATCACATTCACTCGGTTGAAAAACTGTTTACCACTTAAACTCTACCTGGCTATCAAGTGATTGATTCGCGAAGTACTTTTTTCTCCCATATTTAGCATGGACTTGAACGTACACTACATACACTCTAAGATCAACTCTGGGTGAAAAAAATGTTCAAAATGAGGCCCCTGGTCTCACACACACTCTTAACATCTAAGTTGTGTTTAAAAAATGTTCCGCTGGACTCACCTTGCAGTAGCAGCAGCCCCGTCAGCAGTAGTCCCACTGTTGGGTTGTGCAGCTTTGCCATTGTATCTCTGCTCTCTGTGCTGGCGTGTGTCTGCTCTGAGCCTAAAACAGGAAGGGGTGAGAATTAACCAGCCCATCACACACAGACACACACACACGTACACACACTTCCTGATGACGGCCATCCGCTGTCATTCAACAACTGTGTTTATTTCTGTAGTTCTGTTTCTCACTCTGTGTTCCTTAACGGTGGGGTGAGATGCTTTTTAAGCCATGTTTGTCTGATTACCGATGTAGTCAATACTAATTAAATGTTCTGATGTCAGAATAATTTTAAAAAGGATGTTACTTGCCACACTTAGGATAGGTAAGAACACCATTACCCTACACTACTCCACTTCCTCTTGTCTGGCACTTTAATGGTTGTGAAACGGTTAATGTCTAACTCAATTGTCTTAAATGTTCAATGTTCAGTGTCTGTCTTATTTAAACACGGGATAGTAAGAAACGTCATTTCGATTCCTCATATTTCTTGTACATGGGAAGAATTGACAAAAAAAGCAGACTTTGACTTAGACTTTGAAAAAGTCAACCCAAACAAAAACATTTCACAACTAACAAAGGGACTAGCAAACTCAACAAAAATATACGTGATGCGTCTAACAAAATGTAAACATCCATTGTGTGATTATGTGGTGTGTGTTGATTGTGTGTTTTCTTATGATTTTGCAAGGACGCATATCCCTCTTTACATTTCTTTAAACACAAAAATGTATTTTCAAAAATAGTGCAGAGAAGCTGTGCTATAGCATGTGTGGGTCATGTGGGTATCTGTGGTTTCAACACCTCAAGACTGTGTGTGTGTGGTCAGTGTCTTTTATGAGAACTGAATCTCACACCTTCATGATGTAGTGGTGGGTCTCTGTCTGTACGGCTGTTCTCATGCAGTCTCAGAATAGACACCTCAGCAAAGCTCAGGTCTAAAAGTTTTAAAGGAATTTGCCACTTTTTTAAAAATAAAATTGGGTTAATAACCGTCTTACCTGACATTACTTGTGACCAAAAACAATTTAGTCTCGGCACATGATTTGTCCCAGTCTGGCAGCCTTGCTGTTAGCTTAGCTTAGCATAGGTGCTGGAATGCAGAGTAGGCAGACACCCATGTAAGCAAGTTTTTGGTTCTGGGAACGTTCTGGGAAGATTATCCGTTGGGTACGGGAACATTACATAAAGGCAGTTTTGGTTATCTGAAGGGATGCTAGGAAAGTTTTTTCAAATGTAAATTCAATGTTGGTTTGGTTATGAAAAAAAATTCCCTATTCCCTATTCCCTATTCCCTAGAAAAAAGATCACAAGGCATGGGACACAATGTCTCCTCAGGGCTATGAAATACCTCCTCACAAATAGGGTATAAGACATATATATATATATATATACATACATATAAATACATACGTATGCATATACATACATATATATATTATTTTGTTTTGTTACTTGAGTGAGGGAAACTTCTGCAGTTGAGTTTCAAGTTTCCATCCTAAACCTGTTTCCTTTAAGCATATAACGTCAAAAAGTATTTCCACATACGGGCCTGTACTGAATATTTGTGAACATACACACTTCTTTTTACAGTGATAGAGGTGAGAGAGGGACTTTTGGTATGAGATTGCCCTACCCCGTGCACTCACATCATGCACTAAAACACACAATACCCTCGGTTCAACTGTGTGGCGTTACTTTTTGAAATTCTGTATCTATTCTGCTATTTATATGAATCTATTTAATTCTGCAATCTGTATTAAAGATTAAAGCCACAACATGTGTTTGGGTTAGTACGTTTATTCAAAAACACAGACGTACACAATATGCAAAGCAGGTAAATAAAAGCTACCTCTTGGACGCCCCTGGTCTATAGTAATCCTATTTCAGTGGCTCAAAAACATGGTGAGTTCGATCGAAACTACAACAGCAGCAAAGCAGAGGTAATCTAGACATGATCTCAAAGGTGTTAGCCTATGTGGTGAGTTCGATCGAAACTACAACAGCAGCAAAGCAGAGGTAGTCTAGACATGATCTCAAAGGTGTTAGCCTATGTGGTGAGTCTGTGGAGGCCTAAAAAGACCTAGACATAGCAGCAGAATGTGAAAAACAACCATACTGATGTTAATCACATAAAGCTGTTTTGTCCAGATATAGGCCTGTTCTGTGCATTGAGGTTAGCATGCAAACCATTTAGCGCTGAGCTTTACATTTACATTTATGCATTTAGCAGACGCTTTTATTCAAAGCGACTCAAAGCGATTCAAAGCGACATATTTGTCAAAGCTCTCTTGTAATACTGCAGTAAAATGCAAAAGATATTTACTTTAAGAAGTCACTTCAGTCCTCAGTCATGGCCCTGTAAGCTGCCTCTCTTACTGATGTTTTTAAAGTGGGAATAAAAAGCCTTATAAGGAAAAGAGAATGAAATGTCATTGTGACGTTACACATTTGATGAACTTATGAAGATGAGATACTCTTTCTCTGCTTTAGGCCTTATTGGTGATGTTGATGTAGGTTACACTGTCTGCAGCCTATTGGACATTTAGGCCTTATTGGTGATGTTGATGTAGGTTACACTGTCTGCAGCCTATTGGACATTTAGGCCTTATTGGTGATGTTGATGGTGGCATTAGTCACGTTGTCTGCAGCCTGTGGGATGTTTAGGTCTTATTGGTGATGTTGATGGTGGCGTAGGTTACACTGTCTGCAGCCTGTGGGAAGTTTATTACATTGTTATAACATATGATCATGTTGGTATGTCAGTATATCACCTGTAACCATAGTAACTCACTCAGTCTGCACAGCACACTCACGTTAGGAGGGGAGAATCGAGCTTGAGGGTGATAGGCAACCTCAGCATATGTTACATCTGATGGCTTGTTCTGCAGAGAAACACACAGCAAGAAATGACAAGCTGGTTTTACATGTTTCTTCAGTACAAAAGAGTAAATTGATGAAATGTGTTTAAATTTCAAAGTGAACAAATGATGGAAATGATGCTAAAATAAAGAGGAACGACGTGAACCTGTGAGTTGAGCGGATTGTGAGGGAGTCATAGATGATGTGTGTCTTTGACTCACTAGGTCTGTGTTCTCGTCACAAAACACTTGAGGCCTACAGTTTAGTACCATAGTAATCCATGGGGATTAGCTGTTAGCTAATGAGCTGCAGCTAGTTTAGTCCTAATGGCATCTAGGTTAGACTGAGGAGGATTATCTGGGGAGCCAGATAAAGTGTGAGGAGGGGCAGGGTAGTGTAGCGGTTAAGGAACCTGGCTAGCGTGCAAGTAGCCTGCAAAGTTGTGGGTTCGAATTGAACCTAACCCTAAGTTGTAAGTCGCTTTGGATAAAAGCATCTTCTAAATGCATAAATGCAAATGTAAAATGTCTGTTTGACTCACTGTGCTTTTCTGGGTCCGGATTCCATCTCTTGATCCATCTTCCCATTGGGGTCCATAATAAGACAAAATAAAGATGTAGTCATTGATCAAGGGGGTATTCCAAGAAGGTGATTCAGTGGCAAACGAAAATAAGTTGAAGGAATACGCCACCCCCAGGTGAAATTGAGTCTACCCCCGCAGTCCCTAGAGTTGGATAAGAGAGCAGAACCGGACCTGCCAGATTCGGACAATGGCTGGGGTCAGCTGGAAAACGGTTCTGCTCACTTCTCCAACTCTAGGGACTGCCGGGATGGACTCAATTTCACCTAGGGGTGGCGGATTCCCTTAATCCAGAGGTAAATCTGATAATAGAAGAGCCTGGAATAATAACCCACTTAGCCAACTAAACCAAATAGCACTAAATCCATGATCCATGAAGTGTCTACATCCCAGAGAAGTAAACAAAAATACATTAAATTTATTGACTATTATTATTTATTATTATTTTTAAAATTATTATTATTTATTAACTAAACACACAATCAGTTCAAATAAATGCGTGATGTGTAGCTGTCTGTGGGCCAAACCACCACTCGTCAGTCTACAATAACTATAAATACTACTTTAAATAATAAAAATTATACATAAGAATTTTTTTTGAAAGCTCACAGAGTACTGTAGATGTAAATGATTATATCACATGTCAGCGCATAGTGCACATCCCTGTCAGCATGTACAGGATAATGTGTGTAATGCATCTCAGACACTCACGTGCTCCCGTCCTCTTCTTGAGCACCAGAAGTGCAGCTCCACAAATGGCCACTAGGGGCAGCAGCCCACAGCTAAGAGCAATAAGGAAGACTGAGAGAAAAGGTGTGGGTCACTGGTGTTGTTTTGGGTGAAGCTACTACTGTTTGCTATGTTGTTAGCGAAGATCACGGCGGTGATGGCTGTGCTGGTGCTGGTGTTGTCATTCCTGCGTAATTACTGCCTGAGGACGGAGATGAGAACTGCATAACTTACCTGGGCCAAACCCAGAACTTGGAGTTGGAGTAAGAGTGCTTTCGGGTGGTGTTGGTGGAGGCTGCGGTGGAGTTTCTGGTGGTGTTGGAGTTGGTGAAGCGGTCGGTCGTGTTGGTGGAGCGGAGAGTTGTGTTGGTGGAGGTTGTGGTGGTTCAGGTTGTCTCGTCACCACTGGACTTCTAGTTGGTTTCACTGCAAAAGTGGAAGAAGAGTGAAGTCTGGTAGATTCTAATGTAGTTACTGTCAAAGTCATGATCAATCCCATACAGCACACAGCATGTGTCTGTCATAGGAGAAGCCCATCATCACTGACCTGCCACTCTGATGGTGTGGGAGACAGAAGTCTGCACCTGCCTGTCTTTAATCACCTGGCATCTCCATGTCCTCTGAGTGTGAGTGGGGTTTGGATCTCTGAGCTTCACATTCAGTGGGTTGGAACAGGGAGATGTGGTGAAACACTGGCTGTCAGCGGTCTGCAGCTCAGTCCCTCCATCATCCACCCAACTCAGACGAATGTCTCTGTTATAAAATACACTCTGCAAACCCCTATAGAAGTGCAGGTGGCAGTAGAGGGTCTCATCCCTGTCTGTCTCTCTCTCCGTCACGCCTGAAGCTAGAAAACAGATGAAGAGAGAAAGACATACAAGTACGACATGCAGCTGGATTAGACGTGTGATGCTAAAACCATTTCAGTGTTATGAGATTGTCTGTTTAATCTCACTTACTAGTAAGAACAGAGAAATAAACTGGAGCATCATATCCATATTGAGGTCCTCCAGGTAGGTACTGCCTACAGATGTAGAGTCCAGCATCCTCAGTGGTGACATCAGTAATGTGGAGAGAACAGTCAGAGAGCAGACTCAGTCTCTCAGCTCTGGGGGTGTTATCTGCTATGATCTTCCCAGCACTGACTTTTGAGACAGTAGTCTCTCCAATCCGATTGTAGAGCCACTCAGTAAAGGAAGTGTGTGTGCAACGTGAGTACACATGACATGGTAGAGTGGTAGCCCCTCCTACACTGGAGAACACAGCAACAGGTTCCTGCCCGTGGACACCTGCAATAAAACGTCATCCTCACAGTGTTTCTGTTCTAGGCCTGTGGTCCAGGCATACAGTGTTTAGGAGTAAGCAAGGCCATAACTTTATGCTGAACATTGCGGGGGTTAAGATCTCAGTCTATAGACATCAATAAATATGTATTTAATTTAAAATCCAGCAGACCACCGGCATTTGTGCTTGTTGGTTCTCCGCTGCTGTTTTGCCATATATGGTATTTCCCAGATAGCAGAAAGACCACACATGGTGAAATAGGGGCGGACCGTTGGAGAACCGACAAGCAAAATACCAGCAGACCACCAGTGCCAGCCTGCAGTCAGACCGCCAGCGTCTCGCTATCTGGGTACACGATCACTCTCAAGTTTGAACAAATTATTTATGCCAGATAGTTAATCATTTTTAATAAACACAGTTATACAATTTTTGGGGTGTTATATTGGTTGGGTTTGATTTTTGCACCCCCTAACCCACGTGGAAATTACACACCTGTGTGTAAATTAGGCATTTTCTCATTATCGGTAATTAGCCGATGCATTTTCTCTAATCTGAAAGTTCACATTATATTTTATTGATGGAAATGAACTTGTATTTACTAAGGTAGGGGATTTTGTATCTCCATAAATAAGAATATCTGCCAACACATGTTGTAGCAGTTTACAGCAACCGCTTCCTGGAGCGGTGGTTAACACGGACAACACATCTTCAAAACAAAAAAATTAGAAAAAAAAATGTATTTGTTCTAAATGACTAAAACATACAAACAAAATACAGCTCCATCACATTCACTTGGTTGAAAAACTGTTTGTCACTTACACTCTACCCGGCTATCAAGTGATTGATTTGCTAAGTACTTTTTTTCCCATATTTAGCATGGTCTTAAAGGTACACTACATACACTCTAAGATCAACTCTGGGTGAAAAAATGTTCAAAATGAGGCCCCTGGTCTCACACACACTCTTAAGATCTAAGTTGTGTTTAAAAAATGTTCAAAATGAGGCCCCTGGTCTCACACACACTCTTAAGATCTAAGTTGTGTTTAAAAAACGTTCAAAATGAGGCCCCTGGTCTCACCTTGCAGTAGCAGCAGCCCCGTCAGCAGTAGTCCCACTGTTGGGTTGTGCAGCTTTGCCATGTCCTCTGCTCTCTGTGCTGGCGTGTGTCTACTCTGAGCCTCAAACAGGAAGGGGTGAGAATTAACCAGCCCATCACACATACACAGACACACACACACACACACTTCCTGATGACGGTCATCCGCTGTCATTCAACAACTGTGTTTATTTCTGTAGTTCTGTTTCTCACTCTGTGTTCCTTAACGGTGGGGTGAGATGCTTTTTAAGCCATGTTTGTCTGATTACCGATGCAGTCAATACTAATTAAATGTTCTGATGTCAGAATAATTTTTAAAAGGATGTTACTTGCCACACTTAGGATAGGTAAGAACACCATTAGCCTACACTACTCCACTTTCTCTTGTCTGGCACTTTAATGGATGTGAAACGGTTAATGTCTAACTCAATTGTCTTAAATGTTCAATGTTCAGTGTCTGTCTTATTTAAACACGGGATAGTAAGAAACGTCATTTCGATTCCTCGTATATCTTGTACATGGGAAGAATTGACAAAAAAAAACAGACTTAAAACACTTCACAACTAACAAAGGGACTAGCACACTCAACAAAAATATACGTGATGCGTCTAACAAAATGTAAACAGCCATTGTGTGATTATGTGGTGTGTGTTGATTGTGTGTTTTCTTACCGTTTTGCAAGGATGCATATCCCTCCTTACATTTCTTTAAACACAAAAATGTATTTTCAAAAATAGTGTAGAGAAGCTGTGCTGGTCATGTGGGTATCTGTGGTTTCAACACCTCAAGACTGTATGTGTGGTCAGTGTCTTTTATGAGAACTGAATCTCACACCTTTGTGATTTAGTGGTGGGTCACTGTCTATACGGCTGTTCTCACACAGTCTCAGAATAGACACCCCAGTAAAGCTCATGTCTAAAAGTTTTAAAGGAATTTGCCACTTTTTTAAAAATAAAATTGGGTTATTAACCGTCTTACCTGACATTACTTGTGACCAAAAACAATTTAGTCTCGGTACATGATTTGTCCCAGTCTGGCAGCCTTGCTGTTAGCTTAGCTTAGCATAGGTGCTGGAATGCAGAGTAGGCAGACACCCATGTAAGCAAGTTTTTGGTTCCGGGAACGTTCTGGGAAGATTATCAGTTGGGTACGGCAATATTACATAAAGGCAGTTTTGGTTATCTGAAGGGGTGCTAGGAAAGTTTTTTCAAATGTAAATTCAATGTTGGTTTGGTTATGAAAAAAAATTCCCTATTCCCTATTCCCTATTCCCTAGAAAAAAGATCACAAGGCATGGGACACAACGTCTCCTCAGGGCTATGAAATACCTCCTCACAAATAGGGTATAAGACATATATATACGTACATATAAATACATACGTATACATATACATACATATATATATATATATATATTTTAGGTTATAAGGCATATATATGTTTATCCTTATAGGCCTATGGTGGGTATTGGCTCAACTGTCTGTATTCCGCTGGCTGGACACCAACAATTCAGCACAACATTCCGGGAACGTTCCGACACCGTTTCATAATGGGAAAACCAAAAAATAACCAAGTGGGAACGTTATCTGAGGGGCACAATACAAAACTATGACATAACGGTTGAGTTTTTGGTACCTAACACATTAGGGGAATGTTTGTGAGTGTGACAGCCTACACCTCTGAACGTCCTCTGAATGTACACCCAAGGTTTACGAAAAACGTCCTTAAAAATGAACCACAGGAGAACCACGGGCCGACGTTATGTAAGGCTTTTGTAACGTTTCATGTGAGCTGGGTAGCAAGTCCTTCAAAAGTCTTTCCCAAAAATGTTGATTTTGTTTTGTTACTTGAGTGCTGTTCACAATGAGTACAAATGACAATGCAAATTAGGATTAAATTAAGAAGCAGTTGACTTGGATTGGCACGATATTCTGGCAAAACACCACTAGCTGGACACAGAAACATCCCAAAGCACCTGAGTCTTCTCATCTCCACTTTGGACAGATCGCGTGTGGTCAATGGTTCTGTTGAGAACTACCGTTAAACCACACACAAACCCTCATCCTGTAGTGGTGGCTCACTCGCTATACTGCTGTTCTCACACACTCTCAGAATAGACACCTCAGCAACGGAAATGCCATGCAGGAAATGCAAACGGTGGGGGGGGTTAATGTGTGTGTGTGTGTGTGTGTGTGTGTGTGTGTGTGTGTGTGTGCTAAAAGCAGATAAAACTCTACATCCTGTATACCTACAGTATGTATAAGTATATTTTAGGGTAGAGATCATTACCTCCAGTTAACATCAGTCAAGTGCGCTTTAGTTTAATCCATCAATTCCAGTTCCCTTCTCACCCCACCAGGGGGAGCACTACCCATCTACCCAGAGAGGTGAGGGGAGAGACGAGGACTCAGCCAGCGGCCGACCCATCTGTTGCCTCTCGTCTGCCCCCGTTCGGTGCAAATAAAAAGCTAAATCGACACACACCGTTTCAACTGCTGTATGTTCCTTAACCACTATGCTACGGTAGTTTTACCATAGATATGCTATGTTTTCTAGATCTCATAGGAAGACCAGGTGGACCTTTATTTCCACTTAGTGTTTATATGCGAAGGCAACATCCTTTAGGAATAATCGGGAATGAGAACTTACCTCTGTCACTCACATGCTCACACACACTCTTGGCCTACACAAGCACATGCACACACACACGCACGCACACACACACTCACACACACACTCGGCCTACACAAGCACATGCACACACACACGCACGCACACACACTGACACACACACACACTGACACGCTCACACACACACTCTTGGCCTGCACAAGCACACGCACACACACACACATTCACACACACACTCACACACACACACTCTTGGCCTACACAAGCACATGCACACACACACGCGCACGTGCGCAAACAAACACACACAGACACACACACACTCTCCACACTCTCTCACACGCACGCACACACACTCACACTCACACAAAAAAACACACACACACTCACACTCACACAAACACACACACATTCACACACATTCTTGGCCTGCACATGCACACACTGACACACACACACACACACACGCAAACACACACACACACACACGCTCACGCACACGTTCTGCGCTTGCCAGAGACGTCCTAAATAAGTCTCCTACAGACACGCTACCCAGGTTCCTTAACCACTAAGCTATGGTAGTTTTACCATAGATATGCTATGTTTTCTAGATTGGCTGTTGCAACCCTCCAACACCACGCACACACACACACACACACACACACGTTACCAGTGTTATTAAGATTAGATATTAGAAATGGTTATACAGAGAGAATATGAAAGTAAATAAATATTGTTATGTGTGCGTCTTGATACTAGCAAAACATACGTGTGCTTTTTTGTATGTTTTTTTTTTTTTTAAATAAATGTAGTAACCCAAACACCTGTTTCAGCTCACTAAGATACTAGTGTGAAGCTGCTTAGTGCACTAACATCCAAACTGTGACTTTATTCAGCAATGAGACAGGAAATAAACAAACAATGCAGTTTATTATCAGTTTATAACTAGATAAAGTGAGAGTGTGCAGTTTATTATCAGTTTATAACTAGATAAAGTGAGAGTATGCAGTTTATTATCAGTTTATAAAGAGATAAAGTGAGAGTATGCAGTTTACAGATGCACTAAAGTAAAACCCAGTAGTCTATCAATCTCAGTGAGCAAAAATTCAGGAAAAATAACACCTGTTTCAGCTCACTAAGATACTGGTGTGAAGCTGCTTAGTGCGCTAACATCCAAACTCCCAATCAGCAACGAGAGAGAGACGATACTCGGTCACAGTGAGAAGAATGTGCAGTGGGAAGAATGTGTGACTTTAACCAGCAATGAGACAATAGAAATAAACAAACAATGCAGTTTATTATCAGTTTATAACTAGATAAAGTGAGAGTATGCAGTTTATTATCAGTTTATAACTAGATAAAGTGAGAGTGTGCAGTTTATTATCAGTTTATAACTAGATAAAGTGAAAGTATGCAGTTTATTATCAGTTTGTAAAGAGAAACAGTGAGAGTATGCAGTTTACAGAAGCACTAAAGTAAAACCCAGTACTCTATCAATCTCAGTGAACAAAAATTCAGGAAAAATAACGCATTTAAGCGCAAATTTATTTTTGCGGTCCAAACAGCGCGCGGAATGTTTTCTGAATTCGTCGTAATTAACACGATTAAGCCCCAGCCTGCATTTCTGCCTGCAGTTTCACAGGCGGTCTGAACACTGTGGACGTGAATTTGGAGGTGAGCTCCATGGAAGTATCGTAAGAACTGGAGAGAGTAAGGAAACCCCACTCCCACCCAATGTGACACCCCCATTCATTTCAATTGGAAATGCTAGGCTTAGAAATGCTAGGCTAGTGAATGCTAGGCTAAGGAATTCTAGGCTAGAAAATGCTAGTCAAAGGGATGCTAGGCTAGTGAATGCTAGGTTAGGAAATGCTAGGCTAAGGAATGCTAGGCTAGTGAATGCTAGGCTAGTGAATGCTAGGCTAGGAAATGCTAGGCTAAGGAATGCTAGGCTAGGAAATGCTAGGCTAAGGAATGCTAGGCTAGTGAATGCTAGGTTAGGAAATGCTAGGCTAAGGAATGCTAGGCTAGTGAATGCTAGGCTAGGAAATGCTAGGCTAAGGAATGCTAGGCTAGGTTCACCCCTAATTCTGCATCTTTTCTCTGATGTCTGTCTGTGCACTCACATTCAGTGTACAGTAGGAATGATAACACAGGTCTTCTCTTTAAGGAAGTACTCACACAGACCTTAAATCGACCATCAAACTCTGTAGATGACTTACGGCGCAATTTCAATTTCAAGATGACACAAATTACGGATGATATCGCTCCGTTAAAAATCAAAAGAATCACAGACAAGAAGAAAGCACCACGGAGACTAAATCCTGAGGTAAAACTTCTAATGAGAGAGTGTGGGAAAACTGTAAGACAACGGCACAAATCTAACCTTCACAACCGTTTAATTCCATAAGGAGATGCCTAGGAAATTTAAGTCTGAACTTCATGAAGTAAGACAGTCTTCTTTCCCCAACATTATTGACAGGAACGTGAACGATGCTCGTGTGCTAATTTCCACTGTTGAGAAGCTAACAAATTCCACGTCACAATTAAATCCGCGAGCGACTGTGACGGGCTGCGTGGGTCCGCAACCTGTGGCATTCCACCACGCAACAATACACTCACATGTCATATATCCATCTCATGTACACATAAGGTTCCTGAGTCCACGTACCAGTTTGACTGCAAAATGTCAAACTGTTGGTGAGAGTTGGCTCGCAAGACCGTCAAAATAGATAATTTATGGAGGTCAGAACAGGGTCCCGAGTCCACGTACCAAGTTGCTGAGCTATGACTTTTGACCAGTGGGGGGCGCTAGAGTGTTGAAATAGGTCATTCAGGGTTGTCAGATCACGGTCCTGAGTCCACCTATCAAGTTTGGTTCCGATATGTCAAACCGTTGCCGAGATATGGTTCACTTCCTATTTGGTGGTTTTGCCGTCAAATTTGATTGGCTGTAGCAGGCGCAATTGAACATCACCAACATCTTGGTACCATGTATGCCAAATTTCACATGAACGTGAAATACAATCTCTGAGGAATACATTAAACATTTACATTACATTTACATTTGGGCATTTAGCAGACGCTTTCATCTTTTTTAAGCGACTTACAAAAGAGGATAACATTCAAGCTACACCTCAATGAAAGAACAAACATGGAGTGCATATTGCTAACATAGAATCTGCACTATTTTAAGTTGAAAGTGCAATAGTGTAACGCAGTGTAGAGAAATTAAATTATTAAGTGCATTTTCAAAAATTTACACCAGGAGATATTCTTGGAAGAGCTAGGTCTTCACGAGTTTCTT
>PYXC01002562.1:20000-22500 GCA_015244755.2 Tenualosa ilisha | reverse complement strand
ATCTATCAATTGTTCAGGGCCAGTGAACAACTTAGGGTTAAGTGCCTTGCTCAGGGGCACAATGGTGGCAGGTGGGATTCGAACCCATAACTTTTCAGGCTACTAGCACGCTAACCAGGTTCCTTAACCGCTACGCTGCTACCACCACCCCCAGCCCTGATTTCGGGATTCTTGGGAAGCCTTTGAGTTAACTGATCTGACAACATGGATTCTGAAGTGACAGCTTAATCAAAGCAATCAAGAGAGATCAGAATTCACCTCTACTGGTAAACACTGAGACTTGGCCCATTTAATAATAAATAATGATAACTTAGATTATAACGTCTTTCAGGAAATCCAAGGGGGGGCGGGGTTTAGAGGTCAAAGACCTCAGTAAACAGGTATGTTTTGAGATGATTTTAAAGGACACAAGTGTGGGGGCATGGTGTACGTGGAGGACACAAGTGTTGGGGCGTGGTGTATGTGGAGAGGTAGACTGCTGTTCCAAAGGATGGCAGTAGCAACAGAGGAAGCTTTATCCTACCTTGACCCAGATCAGCGACTTAACGATAATGCTATTTAACCCCCCCATCCCCACCCCCGACCCCCCACCCCACCCCACCCCACCCCCCACCCAATCTTTTCCAATCTAAAGATGTGTTCATATTTGTCCCTTTCACACCACTGTGCCGTCGCCCCCCAAACCAGCAGCTCTGCCCCGATTAGTTCTGTCTTCTTATCTGATTTTGATTACATCGGTCTGCTTTCTTTCCAACTCCCCGTTCAGTCCGGTCTGTTGCTCCCAACTGGACCGGCTTGTCGATTTTATTCAGACATTCATTTTATTTTCTCAACTTATTATTATTTTTTTTTTTCCTCGGTCGGCAATCCTTCACAGAAACATCGAACGTGATCCGCAGGGAACGGATTCGAAACGACAGAGAAGAGCCACTTTAGAGAAAAATACACGGCTACGACAAATTGGTAATTTGATATCGACAAGATCTAATCTGCAAGAAGATACCAGCCATCGTGACGATGCTAAATCCAGCTAGTGGGATACAACAGCCGATACAATAATGTTAGTTTACCTTCACAAACTTGGGGATGGGGGATGCTAGGCTAGCTAAATCGTTAATCTCAGTGTTTTACGTGTGGCCAGCTAAATCATTTACTCTCAGTGTCTGATGCTAGGCTAGTTCAATTATTCCCCTCAGTGGCTGATGCTAGGCTAGCTAAATTATAAATCTCAAATTGCTGATGCTAGGCTAGCTAAATCTTTAATCTGTGCTAGGCTAACTATAGCATTATGCTAGGCTAACTATAGCATTCATTATGTCTGCAATCGATGTCCTTTATCCTTGAAGTCTGACCGATCCTTCCAGTTGAAGGTCCGCCAACAGCAGTTCTGACAGGGCGGTGGTAGCGTAGCGGTTAAGGAAACTGGCTAGCGTGCAAGTTAGCCTGAAAAAATTGTGGGTTTGAATCCCAGCTGCCACCGTTGTGCCTCTGAGCAAGGCAACTTAACCCTAAGTTGCTCTAGGGGAGAGACTGGCCCTGAACAATTGACAGTTGACAAAAAAAATGTAAGTCGCTTTGGATAAAAGCGTCTGCTAAATGCATTAATGTAATGTAAATGTAACGTAGCATCAATGTTTTCACATATATATTCGTTATGTGTCCAATGAAATATGTCTAATGACCTGCTCTTATAAAGTAGCCTCGGGGAAGAGCTACTGAGAGTCATTGGCCCACTGCTGTCAAAGGTGAACGTGTGAGCGTGTGTGTGCACTCAAACCTTTAAGCAGTGACTTGTTTGTCCAAAACCGATTGCTGCATTTTCATCCATTCCGCAGTTGTAAAATATTAGATACATAGATAGATAGATAGATACATAGATAGATAGATAGATACATAGACAGATAGATAGATAGATAGATAGATAGATAGATAGATAGATAGATAGATACATAGATAGATAGATAGATACATAGATAGATAGATAGATAGATAGGTAGATAGATGGATGGATTGATAGATAGATAGATAGATGTATGGATAAATAGATAGGTAGATAGATAGATGGATGGATGGATGGATAGATAGATAGATGGTTGGATGGTTGGATGGATGGTTGGATAGATAGATAGATAGATAGATAGATAGATAGATAGATAGATAGATAGATAGATGGATGGATGGATGGATGGATGGATGGTTGGATGGATAGATAGATAGATAGATAGATAGATAGATAGATAGGTAGATAGATAGGTAGATGGATGGATGGATGGATGGATAGATAGATAGATAGATAGATAGATAGATAGATAGATAGATAGATAGATAGATAGATAGATAGATAGATAAATAGATAGATGGATGGATGGATGGATGGATAGATAGATAGATAGATGGATAGATAGATAGATAGAGAGATAGATAGATAGATAGATAGATGGATGGTTGGATGATAGATAGATAGATAGATAGATAGATAGATAGATAGATAGATGTACTT
>PYXC01002562.1:10000-12500 GCA_015244755.2 Tenualosa ilisha | reverse complement strand
GTGTGTATTATTTTTAATAACTCACTGCCCAGTTTAAGCCGACAGAACAGATCAGAGCCGGATTAGAGCCGGAACGGAGCCGGATCAGAGCCGGAACAGGTTTGTCTAGTGAAGAAGGAGAAGAAGAAAAAAAAAGAAAGAATTCAGTGATGTCTGAGTAACAGAGTAAAGGGGCCAATGGGCAGAGAGCAGACATGTGATGTCATCACAGAAAAACGGATCAGGGTGCAGATATAGGAGTCCTCTCAGACAGATATAGGAGTCTCCTCAGACAGATATAGGAGTCTTCTCAGACAGATATAGGAGTCTCATCAGAGAGATATAGGATTCTCATCAGACAGATATAGGAGGCTTCTCAGACAGATATAGGAGTCTCCTCAGAGAGATATAGGAGTCTCCTCAGAGAGATATAGGATTCTCATCAGACAGATATAGGAGGCTTCTCAGACAGATATAGGAGTCTCCTCAGAGAGATATAGGAGTCTCCTCAGAGAGATATAGGATTCTCATCAGACAGATATAGGAGGCTTCTCAGACAGATATAGGAGGCTTCTCAGACAGATATAGGAGTCTCCTCAGAGAGATATAGGAGTCTCCTCAGAGAGATATAGGATTCTCATCAGACAGATATAGGAGGCTTCTCAGACAGATATAGGAGTCTCCTCAGACAAATACTGCAGCCTTCACAGGCAGATATAGGATTCTCCTCAGACAGATATAGAAGTTTTCTCAGAGAGATATAGGATTGTCCTCAGACAGATATAGCAGTCTCCTCAGACAAATACTGTGGCATTCACAGGCAGATATAGACATATATATAGATATAGATATATATCTCTCTATGTGTGTGAGAGTGTGCACGTTGTGTGTGTGTGTAAAACTGCACTATTTTAAGTTGAAAGTGCAATAGTGTAATAAAAAGTGCAGTATAAAAGAGAAATTAAGTGTAAGATGTTAAGTGCATTCTCAAAATCTAGGCCAGGAGATATTCTTGGAAGAGCTGAGTCTTCACGAGTTTCTTGAAGGTGGAGAGGGTATCAGTTGATCTGGTAGCACTTGGACTCCCATGACATTGAATTGTATTGATCATGACATTGAAGAGTATTGATCATGCGTCTTCCAAAAATGGTAGCAAATCAGTTAGCAACTCTGATTGGTTGGCAATGAGCGATTCGATTTAGAACTTAGGACTGAACTTTGACTTTGGGAGACGTACCACAGAACAACAGAGCAGCAGCAACGGCAGGTTATTTTGGAGACACACACACACACACACACACACACACACACACACACACCATTGTGATGGGGAGGTGGTAAAGGGTCAGTCTGAGTCAATCTATTGTTGGCGGCTGTGGTCATCCAGGCAACTGTTGTCATGTGTCTAAGTTTAGTTTAGGTGCCAGCTGAAAGCTCCAGTGCTAACACACACACATACACACACACACACACTAACTACAACTACAAGTTGTCTATGGTTTTAGCCAAGGTTCATAATAGTTACAGAGACTTATCGCACTTTACATTTAGAGGTGGTCAATAAAATTCCACTAAACATGTTTGTAAAATACAGATGGACGATAAAGTCCATCCTAAAAGTCATGGGATTGAGACGATTTTTTCAAAACCGTTATTTCCAGTTAAACTCGGGCGTACGCACACGTGATTGGGCGTTGGTAGCGTAGCGGTTAAGGAATCTGGCTAGCATGCAATTAGCCCGAAAAGTTGTGGGTTCAAATCCCAGCTGCCACCGTTGTGCCCTTGAGCAAGGCACTTAACCCTAAATTGCTGTAGGGGAGACTGACCCTGAACAATTGATAGCTGACAAATTGTAAGTCGCTTTGGATAAAAGCGTCCGCTAAATGCATAAATGTAAATGTTTGTAAAATACAGTTGGACAGGGAATAGATATCTATCTTCACCAGGACAGGGAATATATATCTATCTTCACCAGGACAGGGAACCTAAACAAGCTAAAACAACAGGAGGGTGAGAAGTCAAAGGTCATTGTGAGGGCAGGAAGGTCTGCCATTTGGTTTACATGTGATGTCTGCTCTGGGGGTATAAATGGGAATCCTAGTCTCCAGGAAGACAGGCTTGTTACTATACATTCCTTGAGTAGGTTTGTGTGGGTAACTTGTCTACAGCGTCGTGATTAAAGACTGCAGTGATCCACCAAGTTGCCTGCTTGGTATTTTTTGACCACACGTTCACAACCAAACTCTTCACATGTTCTTTTTCATCTCCCTGTCCCTGCCTGTGCGTCAGTTCTCCCTCCCTCAGCAATATCATTCATATTGATGGAGGGCTTCGGGAGACCCCAGACATACAGAGGAATTGAAATGCATTTCTTAATAAGTATAAATATAGGTAACTTTTATTGTCAATTCCTTCACATGTACAAGACATACAAAGGAATCGAAATATATTTCCCACTCCCCCTGTGGTGGGGAGAACAAGAGGTCACAGCATCAGGGACGCGCCACCTATGTTCCAATGG
>PYXC01002561.1:97500-114815 GCA_015244755.2 Tenualosa ilisha | reverse complement strand
AACTATGACACTGAGCCTCTCGGAGCTAAAAAAAAAAAACATGTCAGAACTGTATGATTAGCTGTTAGATCTAAATATGAGTCATATTTTGTGCTCAAAGAATTAAATACTGCATGTCAATACATGTTAAATAGATACAACAAGAAGGGCCTTGACAACTAGGACTCTGTGGGACTCTTCATGTGGGAGATGTTTCTCCAATCTCCAGTTTTACTGACTCTGTGAACACACTGGTTGGCCAAGCTAACGATACAGTGCCCTCCATAATTATTGGCACTCCTGGTGAAGTTGGCTAAAGAAATAAAATAAATTAAAAATAAATAGCTTGATAGATGGCTCAGCTTATCTGTCACCTTTTGGCTAAGCTGCAAAATCCAAAACATGTCAATGTTTTAACAATAACATGTTGAGAAATTAAATAACGCCATTTCTGGTTCTGTCATAGAAATAATCAAATTGGACCCTTTCTGAAATTTGATCTTCCTTCCAAAAATAGAACAATGAATAAACACAAAAGTACATGGACCAGACAGCCACTGAACCCGAAGACATTGCAGCAAAAACAGATTAAAACCAGAACATATTATGGTTTTTTGTGTGTGTGTGTGTTGTACAATACTTATATTTGAGTAGCCCTGTTCTATAAGGACAGAGTGATGACATTGGCCCAAAGAAACCTTGACAGACGACCTACTGGCCCTATGTGGTTAGACGTACCGGCTGAGCAAAACTATTTGCTACCGCTAAGGTGTGTCTAGATTTCTAGGCCAGGGCACTATGGGTTTATCTTCTTCTAACTCCTTTAATAGAATAATCCTTATATCATCGCAAAGCTCTTTTTCAATTTAATCATAAAATAAAACAGCTTACAGAAACATTATTTTCAATCTGAAAATAAAGTGGGGAATGACAGGAAACGTTTGAGGGCCTCTGGTCTATGGAGTGCGCATATAAGCTACTGAGACTCATGTTCAGCACAGAGGTCTTACCTTCGGGGTTAATGTCTCAACTCCACACCAAACAGGCTGTTAAATAACCTGCGAACTGGACAGAAGGAGATGATGTCTTAACCGTAAACAACTCCTTGAAGACTTGGAGACCATTTTCTTAAAATCGGTAGGCTACTGTAACTGCCTCGTCTTGAAGTGGACGTGAGGTTTCACTTTCGAATTCGAGGTGCCTTGCTCGACCTTTCGTCCCCCAGTCCTGATGCCACGTGTAAATCCAGCAGGCTAATTCTCCTATATCCGGACACTAACAAAAATGCGCTTGTTTGCAGACATGCCAACAAATGATGAAGTTAAAGAAAGACTTCGAGGAGAGAACGCGCGCATTCGATGTTGAGGTCATGAAGAGAGGCGTCTCCTTCCGCGTGCTCATCGGGGCGGAGTTTGTGTCACCTGTACCGGTGTTACGCGCGGCGGTGAGTAATGACATTGGCCAAGTTCAGCGGTCGCACCGTTTAGAAAACATTTTGTCACGGTTCCCATTCACCTACGGGTGACGTATAAAACGTTTTGCAACGTTCTGTCATCATTGAAGTCGAGGCCTGTCTTCCCTTGTCCATTTGTCACCCACTGTACACTGAAACCACCCACAGGGAAAAAGTTAGTTCTTACAACCGTTTTGTCTTCATCTCACCAAGATAAATACAACCTACTGGAATTCTGCCCTGTCGCCCCTAAACCTTGTTTGGAATTAGCCTAACTTAAGAGTGTACTGTTAAGTTGAGACACTGTCAGAACTGATCAGATCTTATTGGGCCCTGATTAGTTTCTTCTAATTTAAGATCTGAATAGTTTCTGAAAGATGAAATTAAGACTGACTTGATTTTGCCCCCCTCTGGACAACCCGTAAAACGTGGTGCTGATGGGGAAAGTACACGAACCTTTGGCATTAATCACTTCCCGAATGTTAGAATGTTTGATACACTTGTCATGTTGTCCAGTACCTAACACCAGAGCAGCCAAAAACCATCACAGTGGAGGCACCGTATAAAAAAAAAACACGTTTATTTCATTTGACAAAGCGGACAGCAAAATGCCAAAGATTTGCTTGCAATTCAGGCTTTTAGTGAGAGGTTTCTCCGTTGCAACTGAATTGTTTGAATGTGCACTAATAGACATAACTGTAGCCTGGATTTCTCCGCACTGGGAAATAAGCTCCTTTGACGTGTCAAACTAAAAATCACCTATATAGGATTTTGTTCGCTTGAGTGTAGGAGATGACAACGACATGTTGGCAGTATTCATGTTAAATATCCTGACAGGACGATCGCTATTAAAGGATGCTGAACATTAAAGCCTTTCACCTTGACGGTGCCAATGCAAGATGCTGCGCTTTATCAATGCAGTCCATTAACTATTACTTTTGACCATGGTCTTGTGTTGAAAAATATATGTACTTCACCATGACACCAGTAGAGGGTCCTGTCCTGTTTCATGTAAGGACAGCAGTGTCGTAGAATGCCGACAGCTCTTGTGGTAGGCCATGCCTCCGCAGTTGGGAGGAAGAAGAAGCTCTTTGATTTACAATCTTACAATCAGCTGGATAGTAAGCAGTGGGTCTCTGTACATTTGTGTAATTTATACAAGGAAGGATTCAGAAGAGGAGGCTGATTGGAGTGGACAGTGGAGTTGCAACTTGCCACAAAGAACAAAACAGAATGAATTACGTGGAAACACACACACAGTCCTATGAGTGAGTGTGTGAATGGCTGTAAGTGACACATGGAATTGGAGAGTGCTTTGTGCTTTGGATGCTCAAAGGAATTTAAAAAGGGCTTTTAGAAAGCCCACAGCCCAATGCAAATGGCTATGGTCTTGTAGTGGGAAAAATATATGCACCTCACCATGACACCAATAGAGGGCAGCACATTCTGCTGTGTAAGGGGTCGAGGAGGAAGAACTTGTTTACAGAATTTCTATCTTTAATGTTTAACACATGGGAATATGAGACAGTTGGGTAGTAAGCAGTGGGTACCTGCACGTCTGAGTTTTAATGTTAGATACACATTTGGACTGACAGGAAAATGATTTACTGTTTGATGCATGTTTGGATTGACAGGAAAAGTTGACTGAGTGGAGAGAAGTGTTCAGTCTCTGGCCAGCCTGTCTTATTGCTGCATTCACTCAGACCACTAAGTGCTATACACTTCCATGCTGCACATTCACCCATTCACACACACACACACACAGACGCACAGACACACACACGCACACACAGAGACGCACAGACACACAGTTGATACATTGCAAAGCACCAGGAGCACTTTGGGGTTCAGTGGCTAAAGGCCATGTTCATTGAGTCAGGCTCCAATCAGCAACCTGGAACGACTCCAATACCTCCTGCACCACCACTCCAGGAGGAACGCTTCTGTTCTTGAACGTTCTTCTGTTCTATGAGAACGTCCTTCTGTTGTTGAGAATATTCTTCTGTTCTTTGAGAATGTCCTTTTATCTGGGAATGTCTATCTGGTCTCTGATAATGTGTGAAACTTGATGACCTGACTGTATTGATTTGGCAGCAACACCAACATCATTGTTTGCAGGCCTCAGCCCCTCAGCTGCAGTAAAACTATGACACTGAGCCTCTCGGAGCTACAAAAAAAAACATTTCAGAACTGTGTGATTAGCTGTTATATCTAAAAATATGGGTCATATTTTGTGCTCAAAGAATTAAATACTGCATGTCAACACATGTTAAATAGATACAACAAGAAGGGCCTTGACAACTAGGACTCTGTGGGACTCTTCATGTGGGAGATGTTTCTCTAGTCTCCAGTTTTACTGACTCTGTGAACACACTGGTTGGCCAAGCTAATGATACAGTGCCCTCCATAATTATTGGCACTCCTGGTGAAGTTGGCTAAAGAAATAAAATTAAATTAAAAAAAAATAGCTTGATAGATGGCTCAGCCTATCTGTCACCTTTTGGCTAAGCTGCAAAATCCAAAACATGTCAATGTTTTAAACAATAATATGTTAAGAAAGTTAAATAACGCCATTTCTGGTTCTGTCATAGAAATAATCAAATTGGACCCTTTCTGAAACTTGATCTTCCTTCCAAAAATAGAACAATGAATAAACACAAAAGTACATGGACCAGACAGCCACTGAACCCGAAGACATTGCAGCAAAACAGATTAAAACCAGAACATATTATGGTTTTTTTGTGTGTGTGTGTGTGTACAATACTTATATTTGAGTAGCCCTGTTCTATAAGGACAGAGTGATGACATTGGCCCAAAGAAACCTTGACAGACGACCTACTGGCCCTATGTGGTTAGACGTACCGGCTGAGCAAAACTATTTGCTACCGCTAAGGTGTGTCTAGATTTCTAGGCCAGGGCACTATGGGTTTATCTTCTTCTAACTCCTTTAATAGAATAATCCTTATATCATCGCAAAGCTCTTTTTCAATTTAATCATAAAATAAAACAGCTTACAGAAACATTATTTTCAATCTGAAAATAAAGTGGGGAATGACAGGAAACGTTTGAGGGCCTCTGGTCTATGGAGTGCGCATATAAGCTACTGAGACTCATGTTCAGCACAGAGGTCTTACCTTCGGGGTTAATGTCTCAACTCCACACCAAACAGGCTGTTAAATAACCTGCGAACTGGACAGAAGGAGATGATGTCTTAACCGTAAACAACTCCTTGAAGACTTGGAGACCATTTTCTTAAAATCGGTAGGCTACTGTAACTGCCTCGTCTTGAAGTGGACGTGAGGTTTCACTTTCGAATTCGAGGTGCCTTGCTCGACCTTTCGTCCCCACAGTCCTGATGCCACGTGTAAATCCAGCAGGCTAATTCTCCTATATCCGGACACTAACAAAAATGCGCTTGTTTGCAGACATGCCAACAAATGATGAAGTTAAAGAAAGACTTCGAGGAGAGAACGCGCGCATTCGATGTTGAGGTCATGAAGAGAGGCGTCTCCTTCCTCGTGCTCATCGGGGCGGAGTTTGTGTCACCTGTACCGGTGTTACGCGCGGCGGTGAGTAATGACATTGGCCAAGTTCAGCGGTCGCACCGTTTAGAAAACATTTTGTCACGGTTCCCATTCACCTACGGGTGACGTATAAAACGTTTTGCAACGTTCTGTCATCATTGAAGTCGAGGCCTGTCTTCCCTTGTCCATTTGTCACCCACTGTACACTGAAACCACCCACAGGGAAAAAGTTAGTTCTTACAACCGTTTTGTCTTCATCTCACCAAGATAAATACAACCTTACTGAATTCTGCCCTGTCGCCCCTAAACCTTGTTGGAATTAGCCTAACTTAAGAGTGTACTGTTAAGTTGAGACACTGTCAGAACTGATCAGATCTTATTGGGCCCTGATTAGTTTCTTCTAATTTAAGATCTGAATAGTTTCTGAAAGATGAAATTAAGACTGACTTGATTTTGCCCCCCTCTGGACACCGTAAAACGTGGTGCTGATGGGGAAAGTACACGAACCTTTGGCATTAATCACTTCCCGAATGTTAGAATGTTGATACACTTGTCATGTTGTCCAGTACCTAACACCAGAGCAGCCAAAAACCATCACAGTGGAGGCACCGTATAAAAAAAAAACACGTTTATTTCATTTGACAAAGCGGACAGCAAAATGCCAAAGATTTGCTTGCAATTCAGGCTTTTAGTGAGAGGTTCTCCGTTGCAACTGAATTGTTTGAATGTGCACTAATAGACATAACTGTAGCCTGGATTTCTCCGCACTGGGAAATAAGCTCCTTTGACGTGTCAAACTAAAAATCACCTATATAGGATTTTGTTCGCTTGAGTGTAGGAGATGACAACGACATGTTGGCAGTATTCATGTTAAATATCCTGACAGGACGATCGCTATTAAAGGATGCTGAACATTAAAGCCTTTCACCTTGACGGTGCCAATGCAAGATGCTGCGCTTTATCAATGCAGTCCATTAACTATTACTTTTGACCATGGTCTTGTGTGAAAAATATATGTACTTCACCATGACACCAGTAGAGGGTCCTGTCCTGTTTCATGTAAGGACAGCAGTGTCGTAGAATGCCGACAGCTCTTGTGGTAGGCCATGCCTCCGCAGTTGGGAGGAAGAAGAAGCTCTTTGATTTACAATCTTACAATCAGCTGGATAGTAAGCAGTGGGTCTCTGTACATTTGTGTAATTTATACAAGGAAGGATTCAGAAGAGGAGGCTGATTGAGTGGACAGTGGAGTTGCAACTTGCCACAAAGAACAAAACAGAATGAATTACGTGGAAAACACACACACAGTCCTATGAGTGAGTGTGTGAATGGCTGTAAGTGACACATGGAATTGGAGAGTGCTTTGTGCTTTGGATGCTCAAAGGAATTTAAAAAGGGCTTTAGAAAGCCCACAGCCCAATGCAAATGGCTATGGTCTTGTAGTGGGAAAAATATATGCACCTCACCATGACACCAATAGAGGGCAGCACATTCTGCTGTGTAAGGGGTCGAGGAGGAAGAACTTGTTTACAGAATTTCTATCTTTAATGTTTAACACATGGGAATATGAGACAGTTGGGTAGTAAGCAGTGGGTACCTGCACGTCTGAGTTTTAATGTTAGATACACATTTGGACTGACAGGAAAATGATTTACTGTTTGATGCATGTTTGGATTGACAGGAAAAGTTGACTGAGTGGAGAGAAGTGTTCAGTCTCTGGCCAGCCTGTCTTATTGCTGCATTCACTCAGACCACTAAGTGCTATACACTTCCATGCTGCACATTCACCCATTCACACACACACACACACAGACGCACAGACACACACACGCACACACAGAGACGCACAGACACACAGTTGATACATTGCAAAGCACCAGGAGCACTTTGGGGTTCAGTGGCTAAAGGCCATGTTCATTGAGTCAGGCTCCAATCAGCAACCTGGAACGACTCCAATACCTCCTGCACCACCACTCCAGGAGGAACGCTTCTGTTCTTGAACGTTCTTCTGTTCTATGAGAACGTCCTTCTGTTGTTTGAGAATATTCTTCTGTTCTTTGAGAATGTCCTTTTATCTGGGAATGTCTATCTGGTCTCTGATAATGTGTGAAACTTGATGACCTGACTGTATTGATTTGGCAGCAACACCAACATCATTGTTTGCAGGCCTCAGCCCCTCAGCTGCAGTAAAACTATGACACTGAGCCTCTCGGAGCTACAAAAAAAAACATTTCAGAACTGTGTGATTAGCTGTTATATCTAAAAATATGGGTCATATTTTGTGCTCAAAGAATTAAATACTGCATGTCAACACATGTTAAATAGATACAACAAGAAGGGCCTTGACAACTAGGACTCTGTGGGACTCTTCATGTGGGAGATGTTTCTCTAGTCTCCAGTTTTACTGACTCTGTGAACACACTGGTTGGCCAAGCTAATGATACAGTGCCCTCCATAATTATTGGCACTCCTGGTGAAGTTGGCTAAAGAAATAAAATTAAATTAAAAAAAAATAGCTTGATAGATGGCTCAGCCTATCTGTCACCTTTTGGCTAAGCTGCAAAATCCAAAACATGTCAATGTTTTAAACAATAATATGTTAAGAAAGTTAAATAACGCCATTTCTGGTTCTGTCATAGAAATAATCAAATTGGACCCTTTCTGAAACTTGATCTTCCTTCCAAAAATAGAACAATGAATAAACACAAAAGTACATGGACCAGACAGCCACTGAACCCGAAGACATTGCAGCAAAAACAGATTAAAACCAGAACATATTATGGTTTTTTTGTGTGTGTGTGTGTGTACAATACTTATATTTGAGTAGCCCTGTTCTATAAGGACAGAGTGATGACATTGGCCCAAAGAAACCTTGACAGACGACCTACTGGCCCTATGTGGTTAGACGTACCGGCTGAGCAAAACTATTTGCTACCGCTAAGGTGTGTCTAGATTTCTAGGCCAGGGCACTATGGGTTTATCTTCTTCTAACTCCTTTAATAGAATAATCCTTATATCATCGCAAAGCTCTTTTTCAATTTAATCATAAAATAAAACAGCTTACAGAAACATTATTTTCAATCTGAAAATAAAGTGGGGAATGACAGGAAACGTTTGAGGGCCTCTGGTCTATGGAGTGCGCATATAAGCTACTGAGACTCATGTTCAGCACAGAGGTCTTACCTTCGGGGTTAATGTCTCAACTCCACACCAAACAGGCTGTTAAATAACCTGCGAACTGGACAGAAGGAGATGATGTCTTAACCGTAAACAACTCCTTGAAGACTTGGAGACCATTTTCTTAAAATCGGTAGGCTACTGTAACTGCCTCGTCTTGAAGTGGACGTGAGGTTTCACTTTCGAATTCGAGGTGCCTTGCTCGACCTTTCGTCCCCACAGTCCTGATGCCACGTGTAAATCCAGCAGGCTAATTCTCCTATATCCGGACACTAACAAAAATGCGCTTGTTTGCAGACATGCCAACAAATGATGAAGTTAAAGAAAGACTTCGAGGAGAGAACGCGCGCATTCGATGTTGAGGTCATGAAGAGAGGCGTCTCCTTCCGCGTGCTCATCGGGGCGGAGTTTGTGTCACCTGTACCAGTGTTACGCGCGGCGGTGAGTAATGACATTGGCCAAGTTCAGCGGTCGCACCGTTTAGAAAACATTTTGTCACGGTTCCCATTCACCTACGGGTGACGTATAAAACGTTTTGCAACGTTCTGTCATCATTGAAGTCGAGGCCTGTCTTCCCTTGTCCATTTGTCACCCACTGTACACTGAAACCACCCACAGGGAAAAAGTTAGTTCTTACAACCGTTTTGTCTTCATCTCACCAAGATAAATACAACCTTACTGAGTTCTGCCCTGTCGCCCCTAAACCTTGTTAGAATTAGCCTAACTTAAGAGTGTACTGTTAAGTTGAGACACTGTCAGAACTGATCAGATCTTATTGGGCCCTGATTAGTTTCTTCTAATTTAAGATCTGAATAGTTTCTGAAAGATGAAATTAAGACTGACTTGATTTTGCCCCCCTCTGGACACCGTAAAACGTGGTGCTGATGGGGAAAGTACACGAACCTTTGGCATTAATCACTTCCCGAATGTTAGAATGTTGATACACTTGTCATGTTGTCCAGTACCTAACACCAGAGCAGCCAAAAACCATCACAGTGGAGGCACCGTATAAAAAAAAAACACGTTTATTTCATTTGACAAAGCGGACAGCAAAATGCCAAAGATTTGCTTGCAATTCAGGCTTTTAGTGAGAGGTTCTCCGTTGCAACTGAATTGTTTGAATGTGCACTAATAGACATAACTGTAGCCTGGATTTCTCCGCACTGGGAAATAAGCTCCTTTGACGTGTCAAACTAAAAATCACCTATATAGGATTTTGTTCGCTTGAGTGTAGGAGATGACAACGACATGTTGGCAGTATTCATGTTAAATATCCTGACAGGACGATCGCTATTAAAGGATGCTGAACATTAAAGCCTTTCACCTTGACGGTGCCAATGCAAGATGCTGCGCTTTATCAATGCAGTCCATTAACTATTACTTTTGACCATGGTCTTGTGTGAAAAATATATGTACTTCACCATGACACCAGTAGAGGGTCCTGTCCTGTTTCATGTAAGGACAGCAGTGTCGTAGAATGCCGACAGCTCTTGTGGTAGGCCATGCCTCCGCAGTTGGGAGGAAGAAGAAGCTCTTTGATTTACAATCTTACAATCAGCTGGATAGTAAGCAGTGGGTCTCTGTACATTTGTGTAATTTATACAAGGAAGGATTCAGAAGAGGAGGCTGATTGAGTGGACAGTGGAGTTGCAACTTGCCACAAAGAACAAAACAGAATGAATTACGTGGAAAACACACACACAGTCCTATGAGTGAGTGTGTGAATGGCTGTAAGTGACACATGGAATTGGAGAGTGCTTTGTGCTTTGGATGCTCAAAGGAATTTAAAAAGGGCTTTAGAAAGCCCACAGCCCAATGCAAATGACTTTGGTCTTGTAGTGGGAAAAATATATGCACTTCACCATGACACCAATAGAGGGCAGCACATTCTGCTGTGTAAGGGGTCGAGGAGGAAGAACTTGTTTACAGAATTTCTATCTTTAATGTTTAACACATGGGAATATGAGACAGTTGGGTAGTAAGCAGTGGGTACCTGCACGTCTGAGTTTTAATGTTAGATACACATTTGGACTGACAGGAAAATGATTTACTGTTTGATGCATGTTTGGATTGACAGGAAAAGTTGACTGAGTGGAGAGAAGTGTTCAGTCTCTGGCCAGCCTGTCTTATTGCTGCATTCACTCAGACCACTAAGTGCTATACACTTCCATGCTGCACATTCACCCATTCACACACACGCACACACACACACAGACGCACAGACACACACACGCACACACAGAGACGCACAGACACACAGTTGATACATTGCAAAGCACCAGGAGCACTTTGGGGTTCAGTGCCTAAAGGCCATGTTCATTGAGTCGGGCTCCAATCAGCAACCTGGAACGACTCCAATACCTCCTGCACCACCACTCCAGGAGGAACGCTTCTGTTCTTGAACGTTCTTCTGTTCTATGAGAATATTCTTCTGTTCTTTGAGAATGTCCTTCTTCTATCTGGGAATGTCTATCTGGTCTCTGATAATGTCCTTGTCTATGAGTGCACCTCAGTTTTCTTTGAGAATGTCTATCTGCTCTACGAGAGTCACTCAGTTCTGTGAGATCATCCCTCAGTTCAGGTTTTAACTCAGGCTTGGGATACCAACAGGTTGACTATTACTCAGGATGTAATGTAGTAGCCATCCAGAGGTGTTTCTTCTGATGAAACCTCCCACTGCAAACACACACACAGAATTAGGATACGACATGACACCAGTCTCTTACACCTGAATATATATGTGTGTGTGGGTGTGTGTTGTATTACATGAATCAACTCACTACAAAATTGGATTTAAGACAAGATATCTTGATTTTAAAGACTTGACTTAATACAACCAACATGAATCCATATCAACCTTGAAGTCTTGCTGTATGTTGAGTCCTGTGTTTCTTTAAATACAGGCAGTATCTATAGAGGATGTACTGTGTGTGTGTAGGTAGGTTTCTTGCCTGTATGTTACTGAGAGATGTTAACTGACATGTAAAGTACTGGTTCAGATGCTCTGCCTACACTGTCATTTCTTACACAAGACACCACAAAACACTCTACCAATTCTTCAAAATATAGTATATTACATCCAACACTGAAAGGTCCAAAACATGAAAGCTTATTTAATGGAGGCAGTAGATCTCTACTATGTCTTCTCCTGCCTCTGTGAGGACCTGAATGTAGGAGCCCACAGAGAGACACTCAACTCATATCATCATCTCTGGCCCCATGGCTGAAGACACTACAGCCAATTAACACCAACATTAACAAGCTCTCTTGGGTATGGATGGGAACAGGAACAAGTGGCATAAATCTATCTAATCCAATCCAATCTATCCAAACATAACAGATGTGGCTGCACTGATTCATGCCATGTTTCCATGTTAAAGAGACACTACTACTTACCAGATAACTTCATGGCAACAGTCAGTATTCAATAAGGAATTACTTATTAAACACTTGTTTTTTTTTTTTTTTTTTTTTTTTTTTTAACTAGAATATTCCAGAATGACTGCATTGTCCCTTTGTATAATAAAGTGTCAATTGCTGAAATAATATTCAATATTTAATTAGATTAATTATTTTGCCAATTGCAAAATTTCTATTTGCATAACAATGGCAGAACACTGTGGTGATATGGGAATGTATTTTGTTCAATTTCATTTATTTCATAATTTTCTATGAAATAAGTCAAACTAAACTCAGGATTTTGTTGCCACTGCAAAAGACTGTCAAACTGCACGATCAAACCACTGAGTGTATTTCTGAACAGAACAGGGATGTAGGTAATGAAGGGGGGCAGTGAAAGATAAAGAGGTGTGTGTGTGAGTGTGTGAGTGTGTGTGTGTATGAGTGTGTGTGTGTGTGTGTGTGTGTGTGTGTGTGTGTGTGTGTGTGAGAGAGAGAGAGAGAGAGAGAGAGAGAGAGAGAATGTGTGTGTGTGTGTGTGTGTGTGTGTGTGAGTGAGTGTGTGTGTGTGTGTATATATGTCAGTCTCTCTCATCACTCACATAAATAAAGTCCAATTTACTCCAGATTTTCTGAGAAAGCCACAATATCACAGCCTCCTAATCATCCACAAAGGTTCCTCTGGATCACCATCATTTACACAGTCCATGTTCCTGTACTCACCAGTCACGTGTTCTCCTTCCCTCTCTTGTTCCTGTAGTTGGGTTCTCAGGTCCTGTAGATGGTCCTGTAATTCCTTCTCCAGTGACTCCAGTCTCTCTCTCCACTCTTGTCCTTTATTCATTATCTCCTGTTCCTTCTCCTCTCTCAGATGGAGAATCACCAGCTTCATACGTTCAAGTTCGCTGTTCTTCTCCTCTATCTGTCTGTGGAACTCTCCCTCCATCTTCTCCTTGGAGATGCTGATGTTTTTCTGTAGTTCAGGCAGGATGATCTTCATGAGGTTTCTCTCTGCTTCAGCCCTGGCCTCTCTCTCATAGCTCTCTCTCATCTCCTCCATCTCCTCTCTGTGTCTCTCCTCCATCTCTCTCTTCTCTCTTTCTCTCTTTTCTCTCACTCTGCTCAGTTTTCTCCCCATTTCCTCTCTCTGTGTAATCTCTCTCTGTAACTCTCTCTCCATCTCTCTCTTCTTCTCCTCATCCCTCTCTTCTTTCATCTTTCTTTGCAGTTCTGTTGTTCTCTCATTCAATAGTCTAATTTCTCCTTCATGCTGCTGAATCTCTCCCTCCATCTTCAACAGAGACTCCTGCACATTTTTATCAAGTTCCTCTCTTCTCTCTCTCTTTTCCCTCAGTTTCTTCTCCTCCATCTCTCTTTCTCTCTGCATTCTTCGCTCTATCTCTCTGATCTGTCTCTCTGCCTCCTGGTAGGTGTCACTGCTGTAGAATCTCTCTCTGTTTCCTGACCCCATCTCTTCTATCTTCTCCAGCAGCTGTGTGATCTTAGTGTCATCAGGTCTGTCCTTAACACTGAGAAGGTGACACCTGTTCCCACATTTCTCTACCAGCTGCTGGAGCTCCTGGCTCCCTGTCTGGAGCAACTCCTCCACACTCCTCTCTCTCAGCCCCTCAGCATGGGTGAAGAGGATCAGTGTGTGTCCCCAACAGCCTTCCCCAAAAATATCCTCCATTTTGTCCAGCATCCTCCTCTCCTCCCCTTCAGACGGCTCCACTGGAATCACCAGGAGGAAGGCGTGAGGTCCAGGGGCAGACAGACGGACACAAAGCCCCACGTCCTGTCTCATGTCCTTCTCAGAGAGTCCACTGCAGAACCAGTCTGGAGTTTCCACCAGGGTCACCCGTCTCCCAGCCACCTCCCCCTGTCTGCTCTCACTGTGCTGGGTCTCTGTGGATGTGTGTGTGAGTGTGTGTGTGCCCAGGATGGTGTTTCCTGCTGCCCTCTTCCCAGCTGCACTCCCCCCCAGCAGCACCAGCCTCAGCTCAGACACAGCAGGAGACACTGGGGGGGCTGGACCAGGACTCTCTCTGCCCACTAGAAATACACACAGGCGCATCAGTTACAGCATAACAACAATCAGCAAACACAGCACTTATTTCACACACACTTTTAACATTATAACAACAAGCAAACACGGGCGGTTAAAGGTGGGAAGTGTTGGGGGGTGTTATGTGTAGTATGCCCTTGTCAGGACTTTTAATAGTGGACTAGTCCATCGTCATAGTAGGTTTTTATTTACCAGGACTTTTAATAGTGGCCTCTTCCATCCCTTTTTAATGAAATTGAGTGGTGTGGTCAGGACTACTGGGCACATGTGTCCCCACTGACAAGAGTTGAGAAAGTCACACCCATGAAAGGAGCAGAGGACACTGATGACTTACTTGATGGAGGATCTCTTTCTTTACTCCGTCTTCTCCTGATGGGAGGAGGATCTGGATCTGGGAGTCCAAGACAAACACACACTGGATCAGAAGCCTGTTTAACATACACTGGTATCATTTCATATTTACAGAGTGATTAATACTGGCAGTAAGTCAATGCAGAGTGCGTGCACACACACACACACACACACACACACACATTACAGACACTCAGACACACACACGGTACTCTCATCTTTACTCACCATAATTTCTCTTTGCAAATTCCAGTTGTCTTTCTCTCTCCTCCAGCTGTCTTTCTCTCTCTTCCACCTGTCTTTCTCTCTCCTCTATCATTTTGTCTCTCTCTTTGATTTGTTTTTCTCTCTCTTCTATCTGTTTGTCTCTCTCAATCAGAGGTCTCTTCCTCTCGCCCATCTCTATGTCTCTCTCTTTCAGCTCTTTTTCTTTCTCCTGGAGAGTCTTCTGGTGCTCTGTTAGGTGTTTATTTTTTTCAGTCATTTCCTTGTTCTTCTTCTCCAGTTGTTGTTTCAGATTGTCCATCTCTCTGTTCTTCTCCAGTAGTTGCTGTTTCATTCCCTCTATCTCTTTGGTCCCTTCCTCCATTTCTCTGTCTTTTTCTTTCAGTTTGTCTTCTTTCTCCTTTAGCGTCCTCTTGCTCTCCGCCAGCTGTTTGTTTTTATCCATTAACTCATCAACTGCCTTGAGACATGCAGGGAGATCTGACAGGAAAATAGGAAACATTTTATAATAACTTTCATTAATATATAATTGGCATAAACCATTATTATCTATGAACAAATCATTGTAGGATGTTAACATGGATTAATGATGTTTACCTCATTATTTATTTATGAAGAGATATTCAGATTTGCTGAATTTAATGGCTTATTAATAAAAGCTATTAGAAAGGGCTTCTGAAAAATGCTACTTCATCTATCTTCAGTATTAGGTTTCATTTTCTTCCGCTAATCTGTCTATATGGAACCACATTTTCTTGTTCTTTTTCCCAGTAAGAGGGAGATTGTCTGCACGCTATTTTAGCTCCACACAATCTCAATTCCTCAATCACTTTGGATCTTCATTTTTCTGGATGTTCTGCACTACCTGTTCTGATACTCATTCTTTTATCCCCACCAATAGCACTCACTGACCTAAATAAAACAGGAAAAACATGCACTGAGATCTATGCACAAACACACACACGCACACACACACACACACACACACACACACACATAGACACCCTATCACCAACACACACCACTCCGTGCTGACTCCTCAATAGATGTGCAATAAAACAACATGATTGTCACAGCTAATTCTAAATCAACTCAAAATAAAGTTAAAATAATTCTAATTGGTGCGCTGGAGGAGGAGCTGGAATTGAATCCCATAATCCTTTGCTGAAATATATAGTGAGTAAATATCTTTTTGCAGTTTTCCCATGTGACCGTCACCGTCACCATTTGGATTTAACTGCGAGTCCCACTGACAATTTTGTTAAAACATTAGCTAAAATATTTTAGTAACTGACTAGCACTCAAATCTAACAATCATTAGCACAGATTTATTGAGTATAAAAACTTAAAACTTAAAATTTAAAACTTTCAAAAACTTGAAATATTTAAAAAGTTTAAACCAGTTTTCACAAATATTTTGAGTTCACTGAGCAGTTGGGGTTTACTGTGTGATAACTATGCCTAATAGTTTCATTTTGTCATTTTAGAAGTTCAAAGCAAAGGTGAGTGTATGACTTTGTCCTGCGGAAAGGCATCTACACCCCTGAAATGGTCAGAATTCTCACTCCCAGCATTCTAAACATGCTGGTCTATGACATGAGGCCAATGTCAATGGTGGAAGGCCGGGGTTTCAAGCAAGTGATCCACACATTCTGACTCCACGCTACCTTTAAGAACACATTTTACTAAGCTTATGGAGGGAAAGCATATCTCAATCATGTTAAAGATGCTCTCAAATCAGCAAGCGGCAAGGTCGCCCAGACAGCCAATGTCTGGACCAGTATTGCCACCGAAGCATATCTGGGTATCACGTGTCACTATTTAAGTGATGACTGGGTGTTCAAAAACTTCAATACAGTCAGTCCTACTACACAGAACATCGCCGCTTATTAGTATATATTGTCCGTGTGTTGGATATTTCAATTTTCTGTTCAGACAGAACCCACTGGCCGTGGTGTAAAAAACATGCCAACATTGATAAGAGGAAACATCCAAGCTGGCATATGTTTATATTTAGGACAAAGTTGCTCATCACATCATAGTAGTTGAGAGAACAGTTTTAGCACCTTTGTAAGCAGGAGAGCTATTGAGCGTTAATCAAATTAGGCACCTTTGTAAGCAGGAGAGCTATTGAGCGTTAATCAAATTAGGCACCTTTGTAAGCAGGAGAGCTATTGAGCGTTAATCAAATTAGGCACCTTTGTAAGCAGGAGAGCTATTGAGCGTTAATCAAATTAGGCACCTTTGTAAGCAGGAGAGCTATTGAGCGTTAATCAAATTAGGCACCTTTGTAAGCAGGAGAGCTATTGAGCGTTAATCAAATTAGGCACCTTTGTAAGCAGGAGAGCTATTGAGCGTTAATCAAATTAGGCACCTTTGTAAGCAGGAGAGCTATTGAGCGTTAATCAAATGAGGCACCTTTGTAAGCAGGAGAGCTATTGAGCGTTAATCAAATGAGGCACCTTTGTAAGCAGGAGAGCTATTGAGCGTTAATCAAATTAGGCACCTTTGTAAGCAGGAGAGCTATTGAGCGTTAATCAAATTAGGCACCTTTGTAAGCAGGAGAGCTATTGAGCGTCAATCAAAGTTGCTGCTTGGAAATCATGAGCACCTTTTTGGCAGCAAGCCAGTGGGTGGGGCCTCTTTAAGGGGGTTTCCCCTATATGACTGATCACAGAATTTAAAGGGGTGCTCACACAGTTGTCACTGCTATGGACTAATACAGAATTAGTCATTCTCTGGCTCCCCTTCAGCTGGGGGCCCCAAGAAATTGTTTGGTTTACTTGTCTGGTTGCAACAATCGTGCAGATCACAATCAGACATCTCCACTCATAACTCATCAGATCTCCACCAATCATCTCTACTTGTCACTCTTCAGATCTCCACCAATCATCTCTACTCATCACTAATCAGCAGTGTTGGGGAAGTTACCCCAAAAAAGTAACTAATTACATTAGTCATTACTCCTTTTAAAACACTAACTTCACTACTTGTTACTTAACCTGTTTCTCTACTCATCCAGATTCCCTGGGCAGAAACACAAACTATATAGTCTTTCATTCAGGGCTGTAGGCCTAGTAGGCACTGGACACGTTATACACCCACCTCCTGGAGCAGATAAAGTGTCGTTTCTCACTATGGG
>PYXC01002561.1:50000-92500 GCA_015244755.2 Tenualosa ilisha | reverse complement strand
TGTAGACTGTCAGTAACACACCAACTCCTCTCTGCTACTTACCCCAACCTAAAGAAACCAGAAGCAGAGATGAGATCATTAATGAGGACCAATGGAGACAAACACACACATTACATGAGGACATAAAATATGAATACTGACAATACATCTATCAATATTCTATCTGTGTGTGTGTGTGTGTGTGTGTGTGTGTGTGTGTGTGTGTGTGTGTGAGTGTGCGTGTCATATTGTGTGTGTTTGTGTGTGTGTTACACATACATGAGAACATATCTGAGGACATACGACATGAATACTGACAATAGTCACAGTGTGTGTGTTTGTGTCACATCTGTGTGAGTGTGCGTGTCATATTGTGTGTGTGTGTGTGTGTTACACATGCATGATGACATACATGAGGATATACAACATCAATACTGACATGACAATACAGTAACAGTGCGTGTGTGTCTGTATCTGTGTGTGTGTGTGTGTGTGTCTGTGTGTAGACTGTCAGTAACACACCAACTCCTCTCTGCTACTTACCCCAACCTAAAGAAACCAGAAGCAGAGATGAGATCATTAATGAGGACCAATGGAGACAAACACACACATTACATGAGGACATACAAAATAAACAGTGACAATACATTCGGTCTCTGTGTGTGTGTGTGTGTGTCTGTGTGTGTGTACTCTAAATATGTCTGTAGACGTGTGTGTGTGTGTCATCTATGTGACTGTGTGTGTCATATTCTGTGCGTGAGTGTTTGTGTGTATGTGTCATTTATATGAGTGCGCGTATCATATTGTGTACATGTGTGTGTATGTGTGTGTTACACACACAAGGACATACATCAGTGCATACAATATGAATACTGACATGTGTGTGTGTGTGTGTTTGTGTGTGTGTGTGTGCGTGTGTTCCATGATGAATGTGTGACTCCACTCCAGACTGTCAGTAACACATCATCTTCTCAGGCCTGATGACCATGATGACCCCCCTCCCTCCTAAAGAAACCCAAACACACCAACTCCTCTCTGGTACTTACGTCTGAGACCTAAAGAAACCAGAAGCAGAGATGAGATCATTAATGAGGACCAATGGAGACAAACACAAACATTACATGAGGACATACAATATGAATACTGACAATACATCTATCAATATTCTATCTGTGAGTGTGTGTGTGTTTGTGTGTGTGTCATCTATGTGACTGTGTGCATCATAGTGTGTGTGTGTGTTACACACACGATGACATACATGAGGATTTACAATATGAATACTGACAATACAGTCACAGTGCACAGAGGAGCTACACACACAGGAAGTAAGTGAGTGTCTGCTTATTATGACCGCCGCTAGCGAAGCTAGCGAAAGCGGTCATATTGGTGTTGCTGCACGTTTTTTCCCTTTTTTTTTTTTTTTTTTTCACCGATTTTCCGTCAACAATTCCCGGGACACTGAAACTCAGGGGGAGATGAATGTTTGTAGGCATGTAGCCCTAGAAGTTTGTGAGTGAATATGAGCTTTTGGCCCCCAAGGGCCCCCCCCCCCCACTGTGCCAGTGTCCGTCAAAGAGGGGGAGACCGGCAAAAGTTTTCGCTGAATAACTCGATGAACCTTTCACCCAACAACACGAAATTTTTGTAATATGTCGGTGTTACAGAGACGTATCGACCCAGCCCATAAACACTCACTTGAAGCATAGCGCCACCTACTGATATGGGTAAATGCAAAAATTGGGATTTTGAGTTGGCAATATCTTGGACCGAGAAGCTGGGAACTGCGCAAAATATGTCATGCACGATCACCCTAAAGACTTCTAAAACCACAGCACAAGCCATGAAATTTGGACCATAGGGGGCGCTGTAATTGCAGAAAATGTCATTTTGCCTATTATCTAGAGAATGCTAATGTTTACAGCAATTTTCTTTTTATTGTGAAAACTACTGACCCTCACGCATTGAAAACACTGGTCGACGCCCACTTCCAACGAAAACGGTTTACGTGAAATTTTAACATTGCCAAAACGAATCTGAACGAACTCGTCATAGGCGGTTAATGTGAATCTCACCAAATTTGGTATAAGTCATCTACAGACAATGCTGACAAAAAGTTATCAAAGGATTTATCTTGAGATAAATTGTTTCGAAGTTACACGTCAATGAACATTGAACACGTAGCTTAAAATTTTTTAAAAGTACATATCTTGGCTTTTAATTGCTCAAATTTGGTCAAACTTGGCATGCCATCTCTAAACTGCTTTTTTGTCATGAGTACAAAATTTTGTGACATTTTGTCATAGGGGGCGCTGTTTATCGCCGAAGCTAGGTGTCAAAAAACAGTTTTTGTTAAATAACTCGTTAACATTTTTGCCCAACATAACGATTTTGTGTTAGTATGTTGGTGTTACAGAGACGTATCGACCCAGCCCATAAACGCTCACGTGAAGCAAAGCGCCACCTAGTGATTAGGGTAAATGCAAAAATTGGGATTTTGAGTTGCCAATATCTTGGGCCGAGAAGGTGGGAACTGCACGAAATATGTCATGCACGATCACCACAAAGACCTCTGAAACCACAGCACATGCCATAAAATTTGGTCAATAGGGGGCGCTGTAATTGTAGAAAATGTCATTTTGCCTATTATCTAGAGAATGCTAATGTTTACAACATTTTTTTTTTTATCGTGAAATCTATTAAACCTCACGCATGGAAAACACTGGTCGACGCCCACTTCCAACGAAAACAATTTACATGAAATTTGAACATTGCCAAAACGAATCTGAACGAACTCGTCATAGGCCGTTAATGTGAATCTCACCAAATTTGGTATACGTCATCTACAGACAATGCTGACAAAAAGTTATCAAAGGATTTATCTTGAGATAAATTGTTTCGAAGTTACACGTCAATGAACATTTAACACGTAGCTTAAAATTCTTTAAAAGTACATGTCTTGGCTTTTAATTGCTCAAATTTGGTCAAACTTGGCATGCCATCTCTAAACAGCTTTTTTGTCATGTGTACTAAATTTTGTGACATTTCGTCATAGGGGGCGCTGTTTATCGCCGAAGCTAGGTGTCAAAAAACAGTTTTTGTTAAATAACTCGTTAACATTTTTGCCCATGATAACGATTTTGCGTTAGTATGTTGGTGATACAGAGACGTATCGACCCAGCCCATAAACGCTCACGTGAAGCATAGCGCCACCTAATGATAAGGGTAAATGCAAAAATTGGGATTTTGAGTTGCCAATATCTTGGACCGAGAAGGTGGGAACTGCACGAAATATGTCATGCACGATCACCACAAAGACCTCTGAAACCACAGCACATGCCATAAAATTTGGTCCATAGGGGGCGCTGTAATTGCAGAAAATGTAATTTTGCCTATTATCTAGAGAATGCTAATGTTTACAACATGTTTTTTTTTATCGTGAAATCTATTGAACCTCATGCATGGAAAACACTGGTTGACGCCCACTTCCAACGAAAATAATTTACCTGAAATTTGAACATTGCGAAAATGAATCTGAACGAACCCGTCATAGGCCGTTAATGAGAATCTCACCAAATTTGGTATACGTCATCTGCAGACAATGCTGACAAAAAGTTATCAAAGGTTTTATCTTGAGATAAATTGTTTCGAAGTTACACGTCAATGAACATTGAACACGTAGCTTAAAATTTTTCAAAAGTACATATCTTGGCTTTTAATTGCTCAAATTTGGTCAAACTTGGCATGCCATCTCTAAACAGCTTTTTTGTCATGTGTACTAAATTTTGTGACATTTCGTCATAGGGGGCGCTGTTTATCGCCGAAGCTAGGTGTCAAAAAACAGTTTTTGTTAAATAACTCGTTAACATTTTTGCCCAAGATAACGATTTTGTGTTAGTATGTTGGTGTTACAGAGACGTATCAACCCAGCCCATAAACGCTCACGTGAAGCATAGCGCCACCTAGTGATAAGGGTAAATGCAAAAATTGGGATTTTGAGTTGCCAATATCTTGGACCGAGAAGGTGGGAACTGCACGAAATATGTCAAGTACGATCACCACAAAGACCTCTGAAACCACAGCACATGCCATAAAATTTGGTCCATAGGGGGCGCTGTAATTGTAGAAAATGTCATTTTGCCTATTATCTAGAGAATGCTAATGTTTACAACATTTTTTTTTCATCGTGAAATCTATTGAACCTCACGCATGGAAAACACTGGTCGACGCCCACTTCCAACGAAAACAATTTACCTGAAATTTGAACATTGCGAAAATGAATCTGAACGAACCCGTCATAGGTCGTTAATGAGAATCTCACCAAATTTGGTATACGTCATCTGCAGACAATGCTGACAAAAAGTTATCAAAGGTTTTATCTTGAGATAAATTGTTTCAAAGTTACACGTCAATGAACATTGAACACGTAGCTTAAAATTTTTCAAAAGTACATATCTTGGCTTTTAATTGCTCAAATTTGGTCAAAGTTGACATGCCATCTCTAAACAGTTTCTTGTCATGTGTACTAAATTTTGTGACATTTCGTCATAGGGGGCGCTGTTTATCGCCATATATAGGTGTCAAAAGACCTATATATATATATATATATATATTTTTTTTTTTATATAATACTCCATACAAGACAATCTTATGACTACCATCTCTACACAAACACCAAGTGGCAAGAGTTCAAATTAACACATGTAGGCTACATACATACTATGACAACACCTACCCTTTCATAAATCACTCCTACACACTACAAAATCACACACAATCTCATTCATTCAAAAAACACATCCATACCCACTTCCAAGACATAATTTCCAATCTAATTCCCACCTCACAACACTGTTCTACCACACACTTGTCATGCCAAAAGTTCTCACATTTCAATACATTGCGGCGGTCATACCATGTATCGCTATGCGGTACATCTAGTTTAGTTCTGTGCTATTTTGCTAAACTTGGAAGCTGCTTTGGATTACCTGTCTTGTGGGAAACCACCTGATTTGTAATATACCTACAAGCCATCAGAAGGTGTGAAGTACTAGCACAGCTGGGTCATCAGAGATTAATTGGTCGTTGGCCACTCCTATCAGGCCTATTGTTTCTGTCTGACTCTTGGTGGGCGGTCTCAGCCGGGTGCTGTCAATCATTGTTCCTATTAGCAGGAGTGACACTGAAGCGTCAGCGGAAGCGTCAGCCCTTTTGTTCAGCCCTCCTTGTGTGAAGACTGACTGAGGTAAAGACGAGCGTGTCTACCTGCGCGTGTCCACCAAGCAAGGACACCGACCTAACTAACTAATCACCATGTCCCATTCTCTGTAACTTCATCTTCTGTGCAAACTTCATCTTGCCACAATGTGTCTTCACTCCATTCCAGTTGTCTCCAGTCGTCGCAGATTCCGCTTCCACAAAAGGAAACGGATCCTTGCAAACCTCCGATCTACACATCATGCCTCGTCACCCACGAACAACTCCCTCACTGTAGGTTTGTGGAACTGTCGGTCTGCAGTGAACAAAGCAGACTTCATTTCGGCTTATGCGAACCATCTTTCTCTGGACATTCTGGCTCTCATCGAGACCTGGATCAAACCAGAAAACACTGCCACTCCTGCTGCACTCTCCACCAACTATGCTTTTTCCCACACCTCCCGCCCATCCAGGAGAGGGGGTGGTACGGGGCTGTTAATATCAGACAAATGGAAATATACTCAACTGGTACCATCTGTCACATACTGCTCCTTTGAATACCATGCCATCTTAGTAACAGCACCGGTCAAAGTATATCTGTGTGTTATCTATCGTCCTCCAGGTCAAATGGGCGATTTCCTTGAGGAACTTGACACTCTGCTTTCCTCCATCCCTGAGCATGACTGTCCCATGCTTGTTCTCGGTGATATGAACATCCACTTAGACAATCCAGGTTCTGCCGAATTCCTATCTCTGATGGACTCCTTTGACCTACAGCGGGTTCACAGCCCTCCGACTCACAAAGCCGGTAAGGAACTTGATCTCATTTTCACCAGGAAGTGCGCCGCTACTTCACAGACAGTTACTCCTCTACATCTATCTGACCATTACTTTATTCAGTTCAAGGTTTCCCTCTGTCAGCAACCATCTGCTCCTACTCCCTTTGTCTCTGTCCGTCGCAATGTCCAGAATCTATCTCCTACTCACTTTTCCTCCTTGGTGGCGTCTGCTCTACCACCGTCTAGAAGTTTCTCTTCTTTTGAGGTTGATGACGCCACAGAGTCACTCTGTTCTACGCTGAGATTCTGCTTGGATCGTGTGTGCCCTCTGTCTACCAGACCCGCACGACCCACCCAGTCTCATGCGTGGCTTAATGACTCACTTCGGTCAATGCACACTAACCTCAGAGCTGCTGAAAGGAAATGGCACAAAACTAAGAATTCGGCCAATCTAGCACAATTCCAGGTACTACTATCTTCCTTCTCATCCAGTGTCACTGCTGCGAAAAAGGCTTTCTATCATGACAAGATTAACAACGCCACGGACACCAAGAAACTCTTTTCCACCTTTAAATCTTTACTAAACCCACGTCCTCCACCTCCTCCAACTAACCTCACAGCTGACACTTTTGCTGCATTCTTCACTAACAAAGTTGCAGCTATTAGTAGTCAGTTCTCAAACCAATCTACACAGGTTCCTTCTCCTAGCCTCTCTACACCAACTGCCTCCTTTTCTTCTTTCACTCCTCTCTCCGAGGCAGAGGTGTCTAAGCTTCTCACAGACAGCCGGCCTACCTCTTGTCTTCTGGATCCTATCCCAACAACCCTTCTTCAGGCCATAACCCCCACAATTGTGATAGCAACCACACATGTGGTCAACGCGTCACTAACTAGGGGTACATTTCCCACTGCCTTTAAACAAGCCCAGGTAACACCACTGCTCAAAAAACCATCCCTCGCTCCCACTCAAGTGGAGAACTACCGGCCTGTCTCTCTTCTTCCCTTCCTTTCCAAAGCCATTGAACGAGCCGTCTTTAAACAGGTCACAGGATTTCTCACTCAGAACAACCTCCTCGACTCCAACCAATCCGGCTTCAGAAGTGGCCACTCCACTGAAACGGCGCTTCTGTCTGTGACGGAAGCATTAAAAGAGGCCAGAGCGGCAGGTCAGTCCTCAGTGCTCATCCTGCTGGACCTATCAGCAGCATTTGACATGGTCAACCACAGCATCCTACTGGACAAGCTGACCAACATTGGGATTGATGGCACAGCGCACTCCTGGTTCAAGTCCTATCTTACTGGACGGTCGTTTAACGTATCATGGCTAGGACAGACATCGGCACTTCACCAACTCACCACAGGAGTACCCCAAGGATCTGTGCTGGGGCCCCTTCTCTTCGTACTGTACATCACCTCGCTGGGCTCAATCATCCACTCCCATGGCTTCTCTTACCACTGCTATGCGGATGATACCCAGCTCTATCTGTCCTTTCCGCCGGACGACTCCACGGTGTCATCACGGATCTCGGACTCTCTCTCCGATATATCTGCATGGATGAAAGGACATCACCTCCAACTAAATCTCTCCAAAACTGAACTGCTGGTCCTCCCAGCCAAACAAGCCATACATCACGACATCAGTATCAAGATCGACTCTCTGTCTGTTTCTCCCACCAAAGTGGCAAGAAACCTAGGTGTCATGATCGATAACCAACTGACCTTTGCAGATCACGTTGCCTCTGTGGCTCGGTCGTGCTGTTTTTCCCCATTCAACATAAGAAAGATCAGGCCGTACCTAACCCAACATGCAACCCAGCTCCTGGTTCAGACCCTGGTTATCTCTCGTCTTGACTACTGCAATGTCCTCCTATCAGGCCTACCAGCCTGTGCAGTGAGACCGCTACAGATGATCCAGAATGCAGCTGCACGTCTGGTCTTTAACCAGCCAAAAAGGGCACATGTCACACCTCTGTTCATTGAACTTCACTGGCTGCCCTTGGCTGCTCACATTAAATTCAAGGCACTTATGTTGGCCTACAGGGTGAATGATGGCTCTGCTCCCATCTACTTGAATTCTCTTCTGAAGCCCTATGTCACCCGACGACCACTACGCTCCTCTAAGGAACGTTTTCTAGCACGGCCAACACCTTGTGCAGGTCAGTCCAGACTCTTCTCATATCTGGTTCCGCGCTGGTGGAATGATCTCCCAAGTGCTACCAGATCAACTGATACCCTCTCCACCTTCAAGAAACTCGTGAAGACTAAGCTCTTCCAAGAATATCTCCTGGCGTAAACTTTGAGAATGCACTTAATAATTTACATTGTGTTACACTATTGTACTTTCAACTTAAAACAGCGCAGATTCTGTGTTAGCAATATGCACTCCTTGTTAGTTCATTGTGTTGTAGCTTGAATGTTATCCTCTTTTGTAAGTCGCTTTGGATAAAAGCGTCTGCTAAATGCCTAAATGTAAATGTAAATGTAAATGTAAATGTGTGTCTGTATCTGTATCTGTGTGTGTGTGTGTGCGCGCGTGAGTGTGTTCCATGATGAATGTGCAACTCCACTGTAGACTGTCAGTAACACTCCAACTCCTCTCTGCTACTTACCCCAACCTAAAGAAACCAGAAGCAGAGATGAGATCATTAATGAGGACCAATGGAGACAAACACACACACACTACAAATGAATACTGACAATACATTCGGTCTGTGTGTGTGTGTATACAGAGAATACAGTCACGGAGCGTGTGTGTGTGTGTGTGTACTGTACATGAGTCTGTAGATGTGTGTGTGTGTATGTGTGTGTGTGTGTCAGCTATGTGACTGTGCGTATCATATTGTGCGTGTGTTTGTGTGTTGTGTGTGATGACATACATGAGAAGACACAATATGAATATTGATAATACAGTCACAATGTGTGTGTATGTGTGTGTGGGTATGTGTGTGTACGTGTGTGTTTGTGTGTGTGTGGGGGGAGTCTGTGTGCAATATTCTAAGTGTGTGTGAGTGTGTGTGTGCTATCTATGTGACTGTGTGCGTCATATATTGTATGTGTGTGTGTGTGAATGAGTGAGAGAGATGCAAATGTGCATGCGTGTTTGTGTCTATCTTTGTGTCTATGTGTGTGTGTGTGTGTGTGTGTGATATGGAGAGGGAGGGAGAGAGTAGTGCTGTGAGTGTAATCATGTTTAGTGAGATGAATGGCAGCGTTGATCTCGTTACAGTCAGAGAAACAGACACACTTACAGATGCTCAACTCGACTCTTCCCTCCTCCATGTGTTCTCCACTGATGACCTGGCATGTGTACAGTCCTTCATCATCTCTCCATCTGAACCCACTCAGTCTGAGAGACACGCCTCCTCTCCTCAGCTCCTGGGGGTCCACACTCACTCTGCCCTCATAGCCCCTCCCCTCTATCACATGACCATTCTTATACAGGTAGACACAGTCTGTCTCCCTAAACCACCTGATTTCCATGGCAACAGCACTGGTTTCAGGAGAGAGGTGGAAGCGCAGTGTGACAACACAATCATCATCACAATCCACAACACGGCCAGGAGCGACCAGTTTAAAACCTGTAGGGGGACACAGAGCATAAGGACACGTACTTGCACACACACACACACACACACACACACACACACACACACACACACACACACACACAGACTGCATTATATTGTGCAAGACCCATAAGAGGTACGTACAATGTGATAGATTGTGCTGGTGCAAAACACACACACACACACAAACAGACACACACACACACACACACACACACACACACACAGACTATTTTGCGAGTGGCCTGGCTATGCTGGCCTGTGGTTGTATGAAACACACATACAAACACGTACACCCGAGCACACACACACAATGTTATGTTGTGAGTGGCCTAGCTGAGGTGTGTCAGAATGCTCTAGTGTGCAAGTACCGTAACACACACACACACACGGTTACATCTCTCTTACAACGAGCACAATTTCGATATCTCTTACCTTTGTCTGTGCCCCCAGCCGCCATTGTGTGTTCCTGAAACAGAGACAGATCACAGTCAGGACGTTTACATGCACAAGTTAGTGGTCAAGCTTCTCAACCAGACTATAGGGATCCTAAGTCATGCCCATCTACTTCCTGTCCATGGGACCTAATTTTAACGAAAAATATGAACAGGAGTCAATGGAAACATAAAAATTATATTCTGGTCCCCTTTGAGATGCACCATGAAGTTGACATTTGTTGTTTGCAAATTTTAAAGATAATTTTCCACACTGAGACAGAACTATTTTTGACAGACACTGAGAGGTATGTTGGTTTCATGTGAGGCCACTCAGCAGACTACACTCTCATCTGGGTTAAGAAACATCACCATCGACGATAAGGTTAGCTGCCATTCCAACCAAAATTTACAAATATCATATTTGTAATTCAAGGTTCATATCGATTTGAACCAGAAAATAATTATTTTCTGTCCAGTCATCTCCATTCAAAATTTCTCAGACGATCTCAGACGTTCCACAGGGCAAACCAGAAGGGGCGGAACTTAGGCCCCCTATTGTCCTTGACTTAGGCCCCCTATTGTCCTTGACTTAGGCCCCCTATTGTCCTTGACTTAGGCCCCCTATTGTCCTTGACTTAGGCCCCCTATTGTCCTTGACTTAGGCCCCCTATTGTCCTTGACTAAGGACCCCTATTGTCCTTGACTTAGGCCCCCTATTGTCCTTGACTTAGGCCCCCTATTGTCCTTGACTTAGGCCCCCTATTGTCCTTGACTTAGGCCTCCTATTGTCCTTGACTTAGGATCCCTATTGTCCTTGAGTTTCAATGCACAAGTAAAAGATTAAAGTGAAGGTTTCGAGTACATTATTAGGCCCTTTGCACAGTAAAAAATACTCCCTCTGAATTGGCTGTTAGTAGTAGAGTTAGTAGAAGGGGAAGCAGGTGAATATAGTTTTGTTTTTTTTTGTTTTTTTAAGGAGTTGAAGGGGGGCTGTTGCATCATCACCATCATCATCATAATCATATTAGACTTGATACAGATTTAAGAATAAACAAATTCTGATTTGAAAGTCCTTTTTATCTAATAAATGAGAACGTTCTGCTTATAAGTATTATAGCCTAACATCACATTCACATTCAAAACCGAGCTAAAACTGTCAAGACGGTGGAAAAGGATTCAATATATGAAAACAGGGAAGAGATGTAGCCTACACAAACTAAAACCTGTGATGATGCTGCTGGTTGAAAACAGGGAAGAGATGTAGCCTACACAAACTAAAACCTGTGATGATGCTGCTGGTTGAAAACAGGGAAGAGATGTAGCCTACACAAACTAAAAAACTGTGATGATGCTGTTGGTTGGTATGGTGGTACAGGCTGAGGAAAAGGGTACTCACAGAAAATGAGTTTCCTGTGGAAAAAGGGGCTTGGTCAAGACAAATTTAGTCAATTCTTCATGGCGCTAAAATTAGCAAAAAATAAACAAGCAAAATAATTTTTAACTACTGCTTCTTGTGGAGGAGCAAAGGAGAAAGAGGGTGTGGGAATCAGCTATTTTACACCAAATAACTCTATCTCTGTCTCATAGGAGCTCTCTGATTGGACAGATTTTGTCTTACGTTTTGGCAACCACTGCCAACTACTGGTCTGGTATGCTTACAGCTATATTTAAAACAGTCGTGTGTGGACCCAAGAGTTTTTAGAAAACGGAGGACAGCAAATGTGTGTTTGTAAAAATACCCACCTACGTGTGTACATGGCCTAAAACATTTTATGTAATTCAGTTTTTTTGTGTGTATGTCTATGTGTATGTGTGTGTGTGTGTGTATGTGGGTGTGTGTGTGTACAATACTTATATTTGCGTAGCCCTGTTCTATAAGGACAGAGCGATGACATTGGCCCAAAGAAACCTTGACAGACGACCTACTGGCCCTATGTGGTTATGTCAACTATGACATATTTTCAAGGGACACATGACATCCCAGCTAATTATTTTCTGAAGTTCTGCGCACTGTCCAATGACTTAGAACTGCTTGCATCTCCAGTTCTCTAGATTATGAACAAACACTGCATCCCAACACACACACACACACACACACACACACACACACACACAGAGGAGGAGAATGGGAGTTCTCCAGTGAATTTCATTCTTACAGTGTGCAAAGAATAGCATGTAAAATCCAATAACAGCAGAAAGCCTATACAGCACCAAGGACCTTTTCACTGCTTTGACTTGCTTTGCAAATGGGAACAGGCTGCCCTCCTTGAAGGTGTCATCTGGCCTAATCCAAGCCTCTTTTACAGTACAACAGGTTGTAATTGCTAATTGTGATTGTGATGTAGTGTGCTCGAGAAGAAAGAACTTTATTTATTTATTTTTAGGCTGCCGGCTGGGTGACAAACAAGACACACACCCACTCGTAACATTAACTACTAACCACAAAAAAACAAAATATACAGAAGTGGGAAATCTTACAAGAGTACCGACATGAGATCCTCTCACCTCAGAGGCTAACTCTGGGTTCTCCATGCCAGAGGTAATATGGTCACTGACCCCTCCCACCAGGAGCTAACCAATATGAATTAAGTAATTATTGCCCATGGCACCTATTCTCCTTTAAAAACCATTTCCCACACACATAATTGTAACAAACAAAATTTAATTCAAGTAATAAAAATATAATTACAAGCTTCATACAGCCAAAATAAATCATAAACTCGTTCAACGACAAAACACCTCCACCCTTCCCTGTATCCATCCGCGGAATTCCTCCCCTGCGAGAGTTTGGCCGGCGTCTGAAGGTAGCACCAAAGGTAAATTTCTTTAGTTTGGCAGTCCTTTGGTGTAAACTAATGCCCACCCGCTTGGAAGCGAAACGCAGACCACGGCATGGCGCGCTTCATGCCCGTATGCCTGATATTTCGGATGTTCACCACCAAACAATAAAAGTTTTCAGTGCACCACAGAGTTCTTGTCTGGTGGGACGCCTCTTTGCCCTGCAGCACCCTTTCCTCCTTCCCACATCCCCGCGGCACCCTTGGTACCCGTGTACTTTAAAACAACAACCACAGGCACAGTTCAGCTTAGCGCTATCCTCGTTCCGGCAGTCTGTAGTGCAACCTTAGTGACGGTGAAGTTCACTCCGTCACAGTGATAGAGCATAAAGCTGGATGACACCAAATGATGTGCCAAGGATCATTACAAAGGTTCAGTCACCAATGAACTGCTACGCATTTTTCACTTTTCATTTGGAGGACAAACTGAAGTGTTCTGATAAATCTCTTGGACACAAATGAGAGAATTTGTATAAACAGTGTTTACAGTTTTATGTTGGCAGTGATGCTTGATGTGGTGTGAAACTTGATGACCTGACTGTATTGATTTGGCAGCAACATCAACATCATTGTCTGCAGGCCTCAGCCCCTCAGCTGCAGTAAAACTATGACACTGAGCCTCTCGGAGCTACAAAAAAAAAAAAACATGTCAGAACTGTATGATTAGCTGTTAGATCTAAATATGAGTCATATTTTGTGCTCAAAGAATGAAATACTGCATGTCAATACATGTTAAATAGATACAACAAGAAGGGCCTTGACAACTAGGACTCTGTGGGACTCTTCATGTGGGAGATGTTTCTCCAGTCTCCAGTTTTACTGACTCTGTGAACACACTGGTTGGCCAAGCTAACGATACAGTGCCCTCCATAATTATTGGCACTCCTGGTGAAGTTGGCTAAAGAAATAAAATGAAATTAAAAATAAATAGCTTGATAGATGGCTCAGCTTATCTGTCACCTTTTGGCTAAGCTGCAAAATCCAAAACATGTCAATGTTTTAAGCAATAACATGTTGAGAAAATTAAATAACGCCATTTCTGGTTCTGTCATAGAAATAATCAAATTGGACCCTTTCTGAAATTTGATCTTCCTTCCAAAAATAGAACAATGAATAAACACAAAAGTACATGGACCAGACAGCCACTGAACCCGAAGACATTGTAGCAAAAACAGATTAAAACCAGAACATATTATGGTTTTTGTGTGTGTGTGTGTGTGTACAATACTTATATTTGAGTAGCCCTGTTCTATAAGGACAGAGTGATGACATTGGCCCAAAGAAACCTTGACAGACGACCAACTGAGGCCCTATGTGGTTAGACGTACCAGCTGAGCAAAACTATTTGCTACCGCTAAGGTGTGTCTAGATTTCTAGGCCAGGGCACTATGGGTTTATCTTCTTCTAACTCCTTTAATAGAATAATCCTTATATCATCGCAAAGCTCTTTCTCAATTTAATCATAAAATTGAACCGCTTACAGAAACATTATTTTCAATGTGAAAATAAAGTGGGGAATGACAGGAAACGTTTGAGAGCCTCTGGTCTATGGAGTGCGCATATAAGCTACTGAGACTCATGTTCAGCACAGAGGTCTTACCTCCGGGGTTAATGTCTCAACTCCACACCAAACAGGCTGTTAAATAACCTGTGGACTGGACAGAAGGAGATGATGTCTTAACCGTAAACAACTCCTTGAAGACTTGGAGACCATTTTCTTAAATCGGAAGGCTACTGTAACTGCCCAGGTCCTCGTCTTCAAGTGGAGGTGTGGTGTGCTGACACACACACACACACACACACACACACTGGCATACATCTCTATTTCCCCTGGACACCTGTTTTGATATTTTTTGTTTACTGATTACTTTTACCCAAAATGAAAACAATGTACTTAGAGAACAAACACAAACAAACCACAAATATGGGGGTGCACTATAAGATTACAAGCTTACATCAGTAACACTCTTGCTGACTCAGCAAACGCGCCCTCACAGGTCGCATGCAGGTTTTTTTCTGGCAGTGTGGGCTAGGGTCAGTCCACACCAAACCTAAACGGGCCCATTGTGGCCTTGATCTGATGAGGCCCATTTCTTTGGGCTTACCACAGGCTCTCTGTGGGCAGAACCACACTTGCAGCTAACCCTGCAAAGCCCATAGAGTGGCCACACTCTTGAGAGTTAAGTGAGGGCAGCCAATTCATGGCCAGTGCTGCCTGTCTGTACTTTTCCAATGAGCAAAATCTCATTGGCCCCACGCCGGTCCAAAGTGGCCCGAAAGGGGCCTGTGCAGGCTTGCTTGCTGGGGAAACATGCAAAACACAGTGGTGGCTCATCAGAAAAAAAATGGAAGGTCCACTTGGGCAAAATCAAGAAATCCACAGAATTAAAACAGCTTTGCTGGTATTGCTACTTAGTGGTTTAGATAACTGAACTTGTGTCGTGTTGTCACTTAGCTTGTTATAGCTCCAGCTATGCACATTTCCTTGTATGGCCAGTTAACTTCACCATAAGTTTACCTGTTCAATCTGGTGATTAAACCTCTTTACTGTCTAACTGCCTGACATAACGACTGGGCTACTTGCATTATCTTAGATTATTAGGCTATTTTAGCAACATAGCACGAGTGTTGGGGAGTAACGCCAAAGAACTCCAAGCTTTATTTGAATGTTATCTGTTATAATTGCAGTGCAGATCAGCAACATCTTAAGCAGCCACTTTGATATCTATTACTACACTTTTACCAGTGATGATCCATTCATTCCTGACGCAGGCCTGCTTCATCCCTTCCCCTCAACCCTTCCTGCTTTTATCCCATCTTGATCACCTTACAGTGATCTGACTGGAGCCTTTGCTAAGTAACACATACGCTTTGTTTCTGGGACGCACATGGGTAGGCTACAGAATTCACAGAATGGAAAAGATGCCATTGGTTCAGGCACAAAACTCTACGCCCAAAATCACAAAGATTAACCCACCAATAAAATTCCTTCCTGGGTCAAAAGATTGCAAAAACATATAATGGCTCACATAGACTGTAATACGGCCGGCGCTCAAAGATCGTGGAGGGCTTTTTCTCATAATAAATATGCTGAAAGAGTTGAATTTCTCAAAATTTTAGGTGGGGCCCTCAATGGACGAGGTGCCCCTGGACTAAAGAGCAAAAAACACAGTGAACAACTGAGCTGCAGCCTACACTACACGTGAACAGAGACCTCACTCCCAGAGTTTTTTTTTTTTTTTTTTTTTTACATTGAAAGATGTTTGAATCCCCTCACTAATCATTAGAATGAACAAAATAATTAGTTTAGTGTAAAGATGTGTGTGTGTTAAATGTCTACAGCAAGTCAAGATTATGTTTACCATTAAATCATCGTGCCAATTTTAACAATATTGATTGTTTTGCCAACATGCGCTTTAATAGGTTAGTACAGGTTAATAGTCTCAACATGCGCTGTAATAGGTTAGTACAGGTTAATAGTCTCAACATGCACTTTAATAGGTTAGTACAGGTTAATAGTCTCTGCAATCTCAGTGGATTTATGAAGTAAACTCATAATCCAGATCTTTAGGTTTAAATGCCTTAAATAATTGAACTGCATTGTACTGTGATCAACAATGATGGTTTTAAGATTGTTTTTTGGATATTTGGACACATATTTGGACAAGAGATGCTGCTGCTGTGCCCTCTGTAATCAGCGTTAGATAATGTAGCTCATCTCAGTTATAATATTTGTCCCTGCACTTTTGGCATTCTTGAGGCCGACTTCTTTAACTAACGTAATGGGTCAGCATGTGGTCGCTGTAATAAGGTCATTAAGACATCTTTAGTGCAAACCATAGTTCAAACCCAACCTAACCTGTTCTCTCATAGTCTACTTATGCCCATCATAACACACATTACTCTCACTTTAAATCTGCCTACAAATGGCATGAGAGGATTTAAGCCAACAGTACAAAAGCCAATGTTATGTCTCCTAACTGGTAAATTGTGCACAATATTCCTACCAAATGCTACTTTCCATTTCTCAGAAAGTAAGTCTTACCTTACAGTTAGTAGTGCGAGCAGATTTGTTTTCCCTCTGTTTCTGAAACAGGCCGTTTATCCTTTACTAACTGTCTTAGTCAAACACGCTGGGAGAACAGGATCCCTGAGTGTGTGAGCAGAAAGAGGAGAACTCCTCTTTAGAGAGATCTGGAGGCCATTTTGTCTCCCAGTCCCTGGTGTTAAATGGCAAATCTACTGACTTCACTTCTTCTCTCAGTAGTGCTGCAGTCCTGAGTGCTCTGAAGTCTCTGGATTAGTCCTGACCTTTCAGTCTGCATTGGTTCTTAGTGCTAGAATCAGTTCAATTTAGAATCAAACACTGAAGTGCATTTCATTCCACAGAACCAAACCGATCAAGTCAGATCACAAGATGACTGACTGAAGATAAGACTCTGATCTAAGAGGAAAGGTCAAGCTGATTGAGATTTATGGTCTTTGTATCTTTTAGGCTACTTAATAATTAACTTCAACATCTAGTCAACCTTGCAATCTTGTTCCTCCTTACAGGTATAGACCATAACAGGGAATGAGAGGAATAGCCTGCATAGATATGTCACAGGTTCAGCTGTCATAGCTATGCCAATTAGGATCAATTCGACATCTACCATCTACAGGCACCAACAGCCATACAGGAAAAAAGTAGTCTTTATTTTATTTAAGTAGAAGTCTTTATGTTATATTTTAGCAAATAAATAAAAAAAAAAATAAAAGTCCAAAGTTCTCTTTCCTCTCCCTGGTCCCTGATAATACATCAACCATGTCATGTATATAATACACTACAAACAGTAGACAAGGGATGAAAAATAAACAATTGTGTAACAAATGGAAACATGTAAGAGGGAACATCTAATATGTGAACTACAGTGATGTGGGCAGTTTTTAAAATTAGTCAGCTATTTCAGATTACATAATGGATGCTCCATAGAAATTTTTCAAGACTGGTTGCAGATGAACAGTTATTTCCAGCTGCTAACATGCTTTTACCCAAACTGTAATCACTTTTTTTCAAAACTCCAAATACAACAAAACATCAGTAGGTTGTCAAGGCCTGCAAATCTATCCAATTACAATTGAAATTGTAGATGTTTTTTCTCATTTTTTTACAATTATCTGTTCAGTGTCCATCCAAGATTTATCATCTATGTAGCCATTGTGCTGCTGTTATTGCCAAGCTAAGGGTTTTGTACTGTATTTAAGGTTTTGGACATTAGATTTCCAGATAAGACATAAGAGATATGTAATTTCAGTGTTGGGGTGATCCTGTATGTAAAGGCAATGTAAGCATTATAGAAATGCATTCATTGACTGCATATAGAGTGAAAAGGGGAAGAAATGTGTCAACCATATGGCCAGAACAGACCGATGGTGTGCAAATTGTATTTAGAGTGTTGAGGCTGATGATCCGACAAAAGCTTGTTAGCGACTGGAAAAAACTGAAGTAATTTAACTGGTTTGCAACAGGTCACCACACTCTGCAACACACAAAGAACACAACCAAGCCAGGACACACCACCACCTTTCCACTTCCCTTACATAAGATCTGAGACGGGATCAGTCCCTTACCAAGAACCCCTGACCTGGTGCAATTAGTAATCAGTAAATGAGCTTCAGCTGGGTTGTTTACACCTGTGAGTGCCGGTTAGTCCGTCACTCAAATACCTCCCATTCCTATGGTTCCCACCTCACATCTGACTCCAGCTGCCAGTGACACTTAGACTTATCTAAACCAAATGAATCCTAGTAAGTTACTTGTGAGTTAACATTAATAAAGTGTTCTCATAATTGAGTTGTATATTGTCCTTTGTTACTTTAACATATGAAGTAAATCATCATTTAATGGCTTATCCATGCTTGCAGTATACCAATACTCTACTTCAATGAAGGCACTTAAGTACTAGCCTAAACCTGAGAGTTCCCTATTCCATTTCATATGCCACAAAGGGATTTTTTTAATGAAACAATCTCAACATAAGCCTAAGAAAATAGGAAAGTATGAACTTTGGACTTAGACCTACAGAAAATAAAAATGAACTTTGCCTGGATGAATGCCCCAAACTTAGCATGGAGTGTCATTTGACGGGTGAGTAGTCGCTCTCCTGTTCATTTTGACGCATTTCAGTCACACAATTTATTCAGCATTAGCCTGAGGTGCAAAATTATGGACTCTGAATTTAACTTTCAACTAAAACAGGACAACTGAACTCCAACCTGCGTTAGATCCAGAAACAAGAAGGCCAACAATTTGTTGTGAAGCTCCTCCATTTGTGTGGTTATGTTTCATGTCCAGGCAGCTACACAAGAACAACTTCAGTAACCCAAACCAGATTATTTCACAATATTTTGCTGCACACACTAGCAAGTTTAAAAGGGCTCCTCCTGCTCTTTATTTCAACATGGATCACGAAGTGATAGAACCCTGAAAAGGTTGAACTTCCATTTGGGAAAAGTCGCTCCAGTGTTCACTCTTCTGGAGTGTCGCTGATTTTGTTCTCTATTTTGTTGTTTTTTGTGTTTTCTTGCAGATGGATTCTGCTCATCATGCATTCGATAAAACGTATGATCCCCATCTTCAAAGTTTTCAAACAGGTGCACCCTTGATCATTTCTCCCCAGCGGTGATCTGTGGCTAATTTCCACTTGCGCTGCCACTGAACAAAAGACAAATCTGTATTTATCTGGTTGTCCCCTGCCTGTAGTTTCAAGATGGCGGTGCATCGAATACGGCAGTCTGCATTGGCTACGCCAGTGCAATTTATATAAATAGCAAATACAAAGCCTACCTGAACGGTAATTGCTAATTATTTATAAATATATTTATATATATATATTGATATTTGTAAATTACACAACCTGAAAAATTACACACTGTGACTTTAATGATTATCTGTCCCCTAATAATCAGAAAATGATAAGCATGCACAGGTGATATCCACACAGTGTCCAGTGTCTTCTGTTTTATTGTACATTAGAGGCCAATGACCCAAAACAGTGCTCTTCCTATCTGCAGACAGGGGGAGAAGGATTGGATGACTCTACCTGACAGTGACAGGGGGACCAATCCATAGCCCTGCTGTTAGAGGTCAACAAGTGCTGTCAGTAGGAAAAAGGACAAGAAAATTTGATACAACATAGTCTGAATAGTGAAACAGCAACTAACACTAAGTGAATGGGGCACAGTAACTTACTTTCAGTTTCATTTCGCTATGCCCCATTCAGCTTACATTGTTATTGGTTTGCTGAGCTTAAACTGTGTGATTTTTGATCCATTTTGAGGCGATTCTTCGATTTGCACACATCTTCCCAGACACCTGCATGTCCATGCGTGTTGGTGCATCTTTCTTTTTGCTCAAACGACAACGCACAGCGTACAGCCAGAAGCACTCTGGTGACATTGTGTGATAAATGCAAATAAGTGATTTCCTCCCAGAAACAGCTATAGAGGTGCGGTTTTAGGGTTCTGAATGTGTTCATTTCACTCATATACTGCAGTGTGATCAGTCGAGTCGTAGCTCATTATCAGATCGGATGGTGTGAGGACATGAATCTTGAGTTGTGGACTTTCAACTCCTGCTGATTTACTCGTACAGTTTGAGCAGGAGCTGAATATTTGAAAAATCACACCGTGTATGCCCAGCTTTAGGCTCAAACTTTAGCCTCCCAGACTGTACTTCGGATGGGGAGTAGACAGATCTGTGGCCATACAAAATCATTTATCGAGACACGCAGACACTACATTTGTTGCAGTGGCATGGGATGGCCTGAAGAGGGCAGTGGACACTGTAAAATCAGGCTCCAGTAATTGGTTCAGCAGTTGCCCTGACATCTGGCACATCTGCAGTCTGTTGATCGACCCCTGTTGGTTACAGTGTGAAACTCCTCATCAGTGTTGTTCCTCTGGACTCATTACCTCAAGGACTGTGGTGCTGAGTCTCTGGATCGCCATTCTGTCCCTCTCAGACTCAGAGTCTCTTTCTCTGAGCATCCGTCTCAATCTCTCCATCTGTCTGTTCTTCTCCTCCATCTGTCTGTTGAACTCTCCCTCCATCTTCTCCTTGGTGATGCTGATGTTTCTCTGTAGTTCAGGCAGGATGATCTTCATGAGGTTTCTCTCTGCTTCAGCCCTGGCCTCTCTCTCATAGCTCCCTCTCATCTCCTCCATCTCTCTCTTCTCTTTTTCTCTCTTTTCTCTCACTCTGCTCAGTTTTCTCCCCATTTCCTCTCTCTGTGTAATCTCTCTCTGTAACTCTCTCTCCATCTCTCTCTTCTTCTCCTCATCCCTCTCGTTTTCCATCTTTCTCTCCAGTTCTGTTGTTCTCTCATTCAATACTCTAATTTCTCCTTCATGCTGCTGAATCTCTCCCTCCATCTTCAACAGAGATTCCTGCACATTTTTATCAAGTTCCTCTCCTCTCTCTCTCTCTTCTCTCATTTTTTTCTCCTCTATCTCTCTTTCTCTCTGCATCCTTCGCTCTATCTCTCTGATAAGCCTCTTTGCCTCCTGGTAGGTGTCACTGCTGTAGAAACTCTCTCTGTTTCCTGACCCCATCTCTTCTATCTTCTCTAGCAGCTGTGTGATCTTAGTGTCATCAGGTCTGTCCTTAACACTGAGAAGGTGACACCTGTTCCCACATTTCTCTACCAGCTGCTGGAGCTCCTGGCTCCCTGTCTGGAGCAACTCCTCCACACTCCTCTCTCTCAGCCCCTCAGCGTGGGTGAAGAGGATCAGTGTGTGTCCCCAACTGCCCTCCCCAAAAATATCCTCCATTTTCTCCAGCATCCTCCTCTCCTCCCCTTCAGACGGCTCCACTGGAATCACCAGGAGGAAGGCGTGAGGTCCAGGGGCAGACAGACGGACACAAAGTCCCACGTCCTGTCTCATGTCCTTCTCAGAGAGTCCACTGCAGAACCAGTCTGGAGTTTCCACCAGGGTCACCCGTCTCCCAGCCACCTCCCCCTGTCTGCTCTCACTGTGCTGGGTCTCTGTGGATGTGTGTGTGAGTGTGTGTGTGCCCAGGATGGTGTTTCCTGCTGCCCTCTTCCCAGCTGCACTCCCCCCCAGCAGCACCAGCCTCAGCTCAGACACAGCAGGAGACACTGGGGGGGCTGGACCAGGACTCTCTCTGCCCACTAGAAATACACACAGGCGCATCAGTTACAGCATAACAACAATCAGCAAAAACAGCAAGCAAACTTGTGTTTTATTTGCATCCCATACAGTCAGGACTGCAATGTGTCCTGGAGCTAACTGCATCACACACACACTTATAACATTATAACAACAATCAGGCCAACTTTGAACTACACACTACACTGACACTACATCTGTCCAGGTTTGAAGGTCATACTCATTTAATACTACAGATCAATTATGTGTAGCCAGTGGGACATTAAGACCCAGCGGCAATCAATGAGGGCATCTATATGACATCCTTTTGGTCACAGTCTCACATCCTCAATCAGTGGTGGAGGGCAGTGGAACTCTAGGAGATTATCTGTCTTACAGTTCAGAATTGTAACTGTAGTTCATGACTGTGGTTGCTGTGTGTCATTGTGCAGTATGAGAGCAAACTGATCTAAGTCTGCACTCAAATCACCCGTCAACCAGAACTTTTATAGTGGACTAATCCATGTTTTAAGGAGGCCCAAAATGGAGCAGAGGCCACTGACTTACTCTCTGGAGGTTCCTCTCTACTCCGTCTTCTCCTGATGGGAGGAGGATCTGGATCTGGGAGCCCAACACAAACACACACTGGATCAGAAGCTTGACTGCAGCAGTAAAATTATCTAGATTTGTATACATTGGGGCCATTTCATCTATTTACAGAGATATTAAGATTGTAATGATATACTGGCAGTGAGACACTTCATTACACAAACACACACACACACACATATACACATGCGCGCACACACACACACAAACACACACACACACACGCACACACACACACACACACACACACACACACACACAAAATGGTCCTCCTCTCTTTACTCACCATCATGTATCTTTGCTAATTCCAGCTGTTTGTTTTTCTCCTCTAGCTCCTCCTGTTGTTCCTGTATTTGGTTCCTCAGTTCCCGTAGTTCCTTGTCTCGTGACTCCAGTTGTGTTCTGCTGGTTTCCATCTCTGTTGATGAAAAGATTGACGATGCTGATGATGTTGAAAATGAAGAATCAATAATGTAATCGTCTATCCACTACGAGTGCTGAATGGTGATCACATACAGTGAAGATGGCCTGTCTCTCTCTGATAAATATAACACAGTTAAAGGAGCAGTATGTGAGATCACATCCTCTAGCATTTCACACTGGCATTGCAGCCTCGGACAAAACAAAGTTCTTGGCTTTGGTTGCCATGTTAAAGACCATACTAAACTCCATGAAAATATTCCATCACATTGTGTTCTAGTAAAACAATGACAAAAGTTTATATTACTGTGTCTTGGCTTTCTGACCTCTTCAGACTGAACCCCCAAAAGTCTACCCTATATGCAAGACCAGATCAGGCTACTCACACTACAAAAAGCCAAAGCATGCAGTATTTCCTCCACCTCTCAACTGGATATTCTGCCAACCATTTTTTTCACATCCGTTCTTCACCTCCTGGACCTCAACATACTCCAGATCATCAACAAATCATTACAGACCGGCACATTTTCTATGTCACTAAAAACAGCTGTTGTACAACCTCTACTTAAAAAGAACAACTTTGATGCTTCTGTGCTGAGTAACTGCAGACCAATATCAAACCAACCATTATTGGAAAGATCATTGAGAAAATAGTTTTTAATCAGTTAACTGCCTTTTTAACAGTCAACAACTCCTTTGATACTTATCAGTCAGGCTTTTGCGCCATCCATAGCACTGAGACAGCCCTTACAAAGGTTTTAAATGACATTCGCCGTAATACCGATGCAGGCTTGACTTCTGGCACTGGTTTCTCTGGCACTGTTACTCACTTCTTTACAGCAGTTATATTTCATGTATTTACTTTCTTAAAACTCTTTTATGTGTATCCTTTTACTTTGTCCTTATTTTAACATCTTTGTTTCACTTTGTCTTTGTTTTTAACATTTCCTTGTTAAGCACATTGAGCTGTCCTGACATGAAATGCACGATAGAAATGAATCACCTTGTCATTCAAAGCAAAACCTCAGCTGGGAATCTGCATTTTGGACTACCTCTACTTTATATCCCTGAGCTATCGTGCACTTGGCTGGATCAGAGTCCACCTATTGTGGAGTTGCATGACGATAGCAGGCCACTTTACGTAATTGCTTTAGTTGTTTAGGTCTACATGCACAGCATAGCCGACTCCAAATATTCCTGCCTAAAACACTGACAGCATTCAGGTTCCGTGAGGTTTCATGTAGCCTAAACTCCCCATTCTGATTGGCATAGTCTATTCCGAATTTATGGTTTCTGAAACACCAAATATTGATGAGCAGCACATCCTGGATAGACTTTACTGTGTTGCACCTTGGATCATGAATAATTTTTCATGTCTGCACATATTCAGTAGGCGATCTGAAAAGTTGTCTTTGAGAGATTATTGCAAGCATTTGGAAGTAGCCTAGTTTGGGGGCACAAACTCTCATCTAATAACCCTTTTTCATCATTTTGGGCATAAACATGCAAAATCTGCACGGTCTGCAGCTGTGACTAGCCTATCCTCCGCGGTCTTCTCTTATGCATAAAAACCACAATATCTCACAGCTCAACTTGCAATTTATTCACGTTTACACAATATAGTGTTTTAGGCCTATATTGCAGTCATGTCCCAGGCAGCCCACACTGTTCAGAACAGCCTACTGAGCAGGTAAACCCCAACATTCCCATATCAAACCCCCTATTTGTGATTCTGCTGAAAACAAATCATTGACCTTGTTCTGACTAGCCTACAGTATGCCTGCAACGCCTGCAACATCTTGTAAAGGCAACAGAATGTTTTATTTTTTCCCAGCAAATTAGCACTGTTCAGATTATTTTCGACATATCTAACTTTGTTAACTACATACATAGGCCTGCCTTAGGTAGGCTACCTTAGGCTAACCATTTCCTAACTTCTCCAATGATCCATGGCTGCCTCCTATTCCAGGCACTAGGCATTTGCCTTTACTGGCAACCCATTTTCTAGTGGTGTGATCAGTGTGACGCAACGACCCAAACCAAAAACCCAAAACACACACAGGACTTGTGGGCCGCAAATGCTGATTTCAGCAGTGGATTTACAGGCTGTACTGTTGTTGTCAGAGGAGATAACATTTTAATTTCATGTGATTCTTTAATCCCTGATGATACATCAAGGGCATTTTTAAAATTGATTTCAATCATTTCTTACATACAGCTCCTTTAAATTAAAAAGGATATTATCATACTAACCATTCAGATGCTCCAGTGTTCTCTCCTCCAGCTGTCTGTTTCTCTCCCCCAGTTGTCTGTCTCTCTCCTCCACCTGTCTGTCTCTCTCCTCCAGGAGAGTTCTCAGGTCCTGTAGTTGCCTGTTCCTGTCCTGCAGTTCCTTTTCCAGTGACTCCAGTTGTGTTTTACTGGTCTCCAGCTCACTGGTCATGTTCTCCAGGAGACTCTCTCTTTCCCTCCCTTTTTTACTCATGTTCTCCAGCTCTGTGTTTTTTTGGTGAAGGATATTATCTCTCTCCTCTAGTTTTTTGTCTTTTTGCTGGGAGTTTTTCTCAATCTCCTCCATCCTTTTGTCTCTCTCTTCTATCTGTTTGTCTCTCTCATGCAGGAGACTCTTCCTCTCTCCCATCTCTATGTCTCTCTCTTTCAGTTCTTTTTCTTTCTCCTGGAGAGTCTTCTGGTGCTCTGTTAGGTGTTTATTTTTTTCAGTCATTTCCTTGTTCTTCTTCTCCAGTTGTTGTTTCATATTGTCCATCTCTCTGTTCTTCTGCAGTAGTTGCTGTTTCATTTCCTCCATCTCTTTGGTCCCTTCCTCCATTTCTCTGTCTTTTTCTTTCAGTTTGTCTTCTTTCTCCTTTAGCGTCCTCTTGCTCTCCGCCAGCTGTTTGTTTTTATCCATTAACTCATCAACTGCTTTGAGACATGCAGGGAGATCTGACAGGAAAATAGGTAACATTTTATAATAACTTTCATCAATATATCATTGGCAAACCATTATTAGCTATAAACAAATCATTGTAGGATGTTAACATGGACTAATGCTGTTCGCCCCATTATTTATTTATGAAGAGATATTCTGTAAGGATTCGTAGGTAATACAGATTTGCTAATGGCTTATTAATAAAAGCTGTTAGAAAGTGCTTCTGAAAAATGTTATACTTCATATATCTTCAGTATTAGGTTTCATTTTCTTCAGCTATTCTGTCTATATGGAACCAAATTTTTTTGTTCTTTTTCCCAGTAAGAGGGAGATTGTCTGCACACTATTTTAGCTCCACACAATCTCAATTCCTCAATCACTTTGGATCTTCATTTTTCTGGATGTGTGCACTACCCTGTTCTGATACTTTTTTTCCCCATCGATAACACTCACTTACCTAAATACAACAGGGCAAACATGCACTGAGATCCATGCACACACACACACGCGCACACATGCGCACACACACACACACCCTAACACTAACACACACTGAACTCAACTGAAGCCTAACTTGATTCCTCAATACATGATTGTCAAACTTAGTCTACAATTATGATCAAGGAGTGATGTATGAATCGCTTGCAGCCTGTGCTCTATGCTCTAGCAACTGTAGGTAGACTACATATAGCATCTTGTGTTGTAGGGGAGAAAAGGCACACACATACATACAGTACACACACACACACACACACACACACACACAATCATATGCTCTACTGTAGTCTCACTATATGCCACCCCATGTGTAGAGCAGAACAGTGTTTGTTGTCACATTCATCAGATCTCCTTGACTAAATGTGACTTCTAAAAATGATACACATGGTTCAGATTTGAGGTGAGGGGTGACATGTAAGGATATTTAGGGACCAGGAGGCTTGACATTGGGGTTAAAGGATTTTAATATATTTGCCATTGGAATTAAAGGATTTTAATATATTTGCCATTGGGATTAACGGATCTTAATATTGTTGACATTGGGATTAAAGGATCTTAAATGTTTTTTGTGTGAAAATACTTTTTTTTTCAAATATTGATTTTTTTTTTCTAGTCTACACAATATTTTATCTTCTGTCCTGATTTTGTTTTCTCTCTCTTCAATTTGTGGAAACTAATCATCACTAACACTTACATTTTTCAATTTAAAATGTAAGTACATTTCCCTAAAATAAACAGCTTTCATACCAACTCAAAAGCTTTCATTTTTACCTCAAAATGTCATCAAATGCCATCGAAATGCAAATTTTAGAATTTGTGATACTTTTTTATGTTTTTTACAATACTAATTGCATTGATATATCAACTTAATATAAACATATGCCCCATTGGTGAGTTAAAAACACTATTCCTTGGCTGAATTCTAGGCAAGTAACAGCTAATTCTGAATCAACTCAAAACACTGAAGTTCAACCAACTCCAATTGTTGCGCTGGAGGAGCAGCTGAAATTGGATTCCATAATCCAGTGGTTCTCAAACATTTTCCATCATTTCCCACCTCAGAAGAAAGGCATTTTCCGTGCCCCACTTGTCCCATATTGCACCAACAAAATGGTAAAAAAAAAACACACAGTTCAGATTTATTGAAGTAACATCAATATATTTCTGTCAGTAACAGCTTATAACACCAGCTATAACAATAACCTCAGTGTTCAAAATAAAAAAGATAAACAGAAAATGGTCAAATTAATTAAATTGTGGTTCAGTTTCTCACTTTTCAAACTGTACAAAAATGAGCAGAGGCAGGTGAACAAATGAATATCACAGCATCAGTGAACCTGTTTTGTGCTTTTCTTTTCAAAACGGGGTTGAATGCTTGATACTGCCACTCTAAAGTCATGCTCAACGTCAAGCTGAGATCTGTACTTTGATTTCAGTGAAGCAACTGCTGAAAAGCCAATCTCACAGAGATAGGATGTGGCAAAGGGAGGAAGAATGCCCACAGCTCTCTGCCCAATGAGTGGATACTGCCTTTCCACTTCAAGCCAAAACTGACTGAGTGTCTCAGATGTAAATCTTAACCTCAGGGTGGAGTCAGAGGTCATTTCAATCAGTTGTTCCTCTTCAGCAGAACGAAAATCATCTGGAGCTGCAGAAAGAAATGAAATACTTTATTTGTCATTGCACATAATAAACACAAATCTGTTTGACAGAGAGACAGACAGACAGACAGATAGAGATACTTCATTTATTTTAACCCAAAGCAAAATTAGGAAATAAAATATAAATATAATTAGGACAATTGGGTAGGTATAGTAGGCTATATAAATATGTAGCCTACAATATAAGGGTGAAATAAAATATTAAAACACCTACCTGCTGCATTAAATGGGTCCACAACCCAGTCATATTGTGTAGCACTATTGGGAAAGTATTTTTTAAACAATCCTCCCAATGCCGTGATGTGCTGCTGTATGCAAGGGATCACTGTGGTGGCACCAGAATCGATGCTTTGTGCGACTTCAGTAAGATTCTCAAAGACTTCGGTATGTCCTTGATCGATGCGCTTCTCCCATGGCTCGAGCTTTCGGATGAACGCAGTGATCTTGTCTGCCAGGTGAGGTAGGTGCTTGTCTTTGCCCTGAAGCTGAAGATTTAATTCATTCAGCTTTGCAAATACATCACTGAGGCAGACCAGTTTCATCAGAAACAGTTCATCACTAAATTTGGCCGCTGCCTCATACATGCGCTCTTCTTCCAAAAAGACCCGAATGTCCGCTCTGAGCTCAAAGAGGCGCGGCAAGACTTTGCCTCGGGAGAGCCACCTTGCTTCGCTGTGAAACAACACAGCTGTATGATCAGCTCCGATCTCCTCACAAACAGCAGAGAACAGTCGCGCAGTCGCAGCGTAGAATTGAAAACTTTTGTGGCCCTTGTAACAAACTTGTTCATTTTCAACTTGAAACGATATACAAACGTCTACCGCCCTGCAATTAATATGCTGACGTGTAATTATTATTCGCGTAACGGTTCCATGAAGGATTTTTTTTTCTGGTTTTCCTATCTAATATTCTTTTAACATGTTTAGAGCAATTAGTGAATTCATTGTGAGTGGGTGTTTTAATTTACTGGCAAAACAGAAAGGCATTAATAAAGAATGCAAAAAAAAAAAAAAAATCTTCCGATTTAATGCGCCCCACCTGCAATACCTCCGCGCCCCACACTTTGAGAAACGCTGCCATAATGCTTTGCTGAAATATACAGTGGCTAAAAAGCATATAAACTGTTGGGATGATTAAGGGAAGGTTAACTTCACTTTCATGACGTCTTATAGCATTTTTTATAGTATCGTTTTGCAGTTTCTCCCCGTGACAAGAGATAATCAAACAAACCGTCATGATAAAGTCTTTTATAAAGTTTTGATTTCTAGATTTCTTTTGCTAGTGATATTGAATGGCGCTTGACACAGTTTGGATTTAGCCATGAGTCTCATTGACATAATTTTGTTAAAACATCAGTTAAAATATTTTAGTAACTGACTAGCACTCAAATCTAACAATCATTAGCACAGATTTATTGAGTATGAAGTACTTAAAATTTTCAAAAACTTGAAATATTTTAAAAAGTTTAAATCAGTTTTCACAAATATTTTGAGTTCACTGAGCAGTTGGGGTTTACTGTGTGATAACTATGCCTAATAGTTTTCCAGTTTCATTTTGTCATTTTAGAAGTTCAAAGCAAAGGTGAGTGTATGACGTTGTCCTGTGGAAAGGCATCTACACCCCTGAAATGGTCAGAATTCTCACTCCCAGCATTCTAAACATGCTCTGTGGTCTATGACATGAGGCCAATGTCAATGGTGGAAGGCCGGGGTTTCAAGCAAGTGATCCACACATTCTGACTACACGTTACCTTCAAGAACACATTTTACTAAGCTAATGGAGGGAAAGTATGAAGCAATTCTCAATCATGTTAAAGATGCTCTCAAATCAGCAAGCGGCAAGATCGCCCAGACACCCAATGTTTGGACCAGTATTGCCACCGAAGCATATCTGGGTATCGCTTGCCACTATTTAAGTGATGACTGGGTGTTCAAAAACTTCTGCCTGACAACTATGCCACTTGAGGAACGGCACACTGGCGCCAACATCGCAGGGTGGATTGAGGAGACTTTTGAAAAAACTGAACTCCCTCCCTCCCAGATTTTAGAGATTGTCCATAACAATGCCGGAAATATCGTGCTGACTGTTAACCTTATACAAGATAGACATGGAGCACATAAACCCCATAAATCCAGGACATCTCCACTACATGGAATAGTACATATTACATGATACATCATCAGACATCATAAATAATATACATGATCACCCATCTTATCCAGGACATCTCCACTACATGGAATAGTACATATACATAAATAAAAAAATGAATAGTACATATTACATGATCACCGGTCTACTTGAACAAAAATGGCCAGTTACTGCCACTCTGTTACATCCAACAACAACAACAACAACAACAACAACAACAACAACAACAACAACAAAACAACAACAAAAAAAAAAAAAAAAAAAAAAAAAAAAAAAAAAAAAAAAAAAAAAAAAAAAAAAAAAAAAAAAAAAAAAAAAAAAAAAAAAAAAAAAAAACAACAAAACAACAAAAAAAACAACAACAACAACAACAAACAACAACAACAACAACAACAACAACAACAACAACAACAACAACAACAACAACAACAACAACAACAACAACAACAAGGTAAAAGGTATCTGGATCTGAACCCAACACCTTAACTGTTTAACCTGTTTGAATGTGCCACTGTGTTCTTGAGTGGGGAAAACTATGTGACAATCTCTACCTTGCATCCTCTGTACAGAGAGCCACTAAAGTCCACCAGCATTGCCTATGACGTAGCTGTAAGGATTCAGACAGAGACCCAAATGCGGATCAGTGCAGGAAATGTATTCCTTAGTGCAGGTTCAGGGGTCAGATACAGTACGGGAAAAAAGAGAAAAAGCACAAAGGATCTTAATTGGCGAAACAACACAAGTAGTCCAAAAGCAAGTTTCCAAAGCAGGGTTCGGGGAAAAACACAAAAAATCAGTTGAACAAGCGCAAGTCAGGGGTCATTCAGGCAAGGAGATTTCACAGAAGAACTTAACATCCAGAACGTAAATTAGGCAGTTCAAATCCAAAAAATCCAAAAAGTTCAGGAAAACAAAAACTCAGAAGAATCCGGTGAGACAAACACGAGAACCAGAACAAAGGCAGAGCAAGGGGAAACAGAACTCACAGACAGGCAATCAAAATTGGGTAACAATCTTTCAAACGGGAGGTAAATGGTCAGACGATCAGACAAAGGACAAAGAACAGGCTAGGGCTTAAATAGGGAACAGGACACCGGGACAAAACAGGAGGCAGCTGATACTCATAACGAGGGGACAGGATCATGGGGCACAGGTGTGGAGCAGGGGAGGAGAGAAGGCAGGGCAGGCAAACAAAACAGAAGCACATGGACAATACAACCAGACAAAGAGACTGCAGTGCAGCGCCAGCCCAGCAGGGCGGCCAAGGTCCCAGGGAGCAAGACCCTGACAGTAGCGTCAGTTCTATCTTTTCAGACTGCATGGAATGCAGGATGTTGCACTTTTTTCAGTTTTTAAATTCTTTTCAATATTTTCAGTTAAGAAATGATTTCATGATTATTTGTTTGGGTCAAATACTGTTACAAATACTGAGCAAGTGTGGTCAGGACAGAAATATTCCTTGACTAATTGAAAAAATAATCTATAGTTTAGTCGACTACTAAAATAACTGTTAGTTGCAGCCCTACTGGCATTGTATTGATACCGGCTCATGCATTGAGCGCAGCTTCAGCGGAGACTAAACAACCTGTGACTTCACTTTAGTAAAATATCAAAAAATCTTATGAACTAGGCCTATGTTGCAAGGCCGTGGCCTGTGAAGGCAGAAACATGAGCAACCTAATGAAACACCTCAAATTTCTCACTGTACTCCAAGTCCTCACATGTGGCATGACTGCTTCATGCACGCATCTTCAGAGCCCAGAATGCACTGCTGCCTCAACTATGACCGCTGTGATTCCCTGATTGAACTGTGGAAGAGAAACTGTTTCCTCTTTGCACCCGAATGCAAGCGAAGCCTGTGCTGGTCTAACAAAAAGTCTATTAGGCTATTTCTCCCAATCTTTTGCTCATCATATGCACCTAGTAACTGACTGAAGTGTATCTATTATTTTAAAAAGAATAAGTCCTAATATAGAATCAAAATCTGAAATACAAATATGTCAGTGCACTGTTCATGCAGATCTCCACCAATCATCTCTCTTCATCACTAATCAGCAGTGTTGGGGAAGTTACACCCAAAAAGTATCTAGTAGCGTTACTTTAGTTCTGCTTTAACTTGTAACTGGATTACATTAGTCGTTACTGCTTTTAAAACACCAACTTCACTACTCGTTACTTTACTTGTTATTCCACTCATCCAGATTCCCTGCAGAAACACAAACTATATATTCTTTCATTCAGGGCTGTAGGACTAGTAGACTTTGGACACGTTATACACCCACCTCCTGGAGCAGATAAAGTGTCGTTTCTCACTATGGGCTACAAACTAAATATGGCCAATCAAACTTATTTGTAAATGTCAGATGTTACAGGAGGCTTAACCAACTTCATGTGAATAGGCAAACTGAATCTGTGCTGAAAATGACACATCTTGCATCATGGGTACATCTTGCATTTAATTTTTTTTCTTTTGTGTCTCGCAATAAACTGAATTTAATGTGAATATTTCAGTTCCTAAGATACGTGCTTTCACCCATGTCTTCTCTCTCCTCCAACAACTAGGCACGCAAGATCCACAAACTAAAACAGTGGCGTCTCCATCATCACCCATACAGATCAGTTCTTTTAAAAGGTCAGATATTATTTCACTGTGCAAAATGTTGGTAATGCAGAAAAAAGTCTGTTACTATAGTTAGTAACTGTAATGAAGTTCCTTTGTAACGCGTTATCCCCACTGCTCATCAGCTCTCCACCAATAATCTCTCCTCATAACTCATCAGATCCCCACCAATCATCTCTCCCACTCACCCAGAGACTGGACAGATTCCTCCATTTTCTTCCTCTCTTCAGCAGTGACCTCCATCCTCACTGGAATAACAGAGTAGAGAGATAAGCAACACATTTGGACACACAAACACACACACAGTTTATTTGAACATGTCTGCACTGTACTACACCTGGACACACACACAATTTATTTGAAGACCTCACCCTTCTGTATGCATGAATGTGTGTATGTATGCCTTGGTGTGTGGCAGTGTTTTGGTCTATACACATGTGTATGTGTGATGTGAGAAAATCTGTGTGTGTGTGTGTGTAGACTATCGATTGTGAACTAGACTCCAGCAATATTGATCACGTCTGTGATTTCTATGCATGTAGAACGGATGCCAGCTAGCCTAGCTGTGCGTGTAGAACGTTACTAAAACCTCCCTCCCAACACCTCCAAGAGCCTCCCGATCCGAGGTAGCCGTGTTGTTGTGAGGTCGCAGGTTCAAGCCCCGGGCTGGACACGCACAAGATGATCTTTGTTACACAGGGTGTAGAGTAAAAGCAACTAAGTCTGGGCACTGACTAAGAAGAACACAAATCCAAACACCACAAAAGTAGGTGAGTGATGTTAGCTGCCATCAACAGTGTCATGCAAGCCCTAAAATCACAGGACTACAGATCAGTTCAGCAGGCACCTTTCCTATGCATCCCTATGAGTGCTGCATTAAACACAAACATCACACAGCATTTTGTTCAGTTGTAGACTGAACGCAGGTGCGCCTTACCGTTGATTAGGCTTCTGATCACAGTGACACGGCTCAAACTCCATCAGCTACTAAACTTCAATCATTTATTTCTTTGTGTGCTATTGGCAAATTTACATTTACATTTACATTTAGGCATTTAGCAGACGCTTTTATCCAAAGCGACTTACAAAAGAGGATAACATTCAAGCTACAACACAATGAACTAACAAGGAGTGCATATTGCTAACATAGAATCTGCACTGTTTTAAGTTGAAAGTGCAATAGTGTAACACAATGTAGAGAAATTAAATTATTAAGTGCATTCTCAAAGTTTACGCCAGGAGATATTCTTGGAAGAGCTTAGTCTTTACGAGTTTCTTGAAGGTGGAGAGGGTATCCGTTGATCTGGTAGCACTTGGGAGGTCATTCCACCAGCGCGGAACCAGATATGAGAAGAGTCTGGACTGACCTGCACAAGGTGTTGGCCGTGCTAGAAAACGTTCCTTAGAGGAGCGTAGTGGTCGTCGGGTGACATAGGGCTTCAGAAGAGAATTCAAGTAGATGGGAGCAGAGCCATCATTCACCCTGTAGGCCAACGTAAGTGCCTTGAATTTAATGCGAGCAGCCAAGGGCAGCCAGTGAAGTTCAATGAACAGAGGTGTGACATGTGCCCTTTTTGGCTGGTTAAAGACCAGACGTGCAGCTGCATTCTGGATCATCTGTAGCGGTCTCACTGCACAGGCTGGTAGGCCTGATAGGAGGACATTGCAGTAGTCAAGACGAGAGATAACCAGGGTCTGAACCAGGAGCTGGGTTGCATGTTGGGTTAGCTACGGCCTGATCTTCCTTATGTTGAATAGGGAAAAACGGCACGACCGAGCCACAGAGGCAACTTGATCTGCAAAGGTCAGTTGGTCATCAATCATGACACCGAGGTTTCTTGCCACTTTGGTGGGAGGAACCGACAGGGAGTCGATCTTGATACTGATGTCGTGATGTATGGCTTGTTTGGCTGGGAGGACCAGCAGTTCAGTTTTGGAGAGATTTAGTTGGAGGTGATGTCCTTTCATCCATGCAGATATATCGGAGAGACAGTCCGAGATCCGTGATGACACCGTGGAGTCGTCCGGCGGAAAGGACAGATAGAGCTGGGTATCATCCGCATAGCAGTGGTAAGAGAAGCCATGGGAGTGGATGATTGAGCCCAGCGAGGTGATGTACAGTGCGAAGAGAAGGGGCCCCAGCACAGATCCTTGGGGTACTCCTGTGGTGAGTTGGTGAAGTGCCGATGTCTGTCCTAGCCACGATACGTTGAACGACCGTCCAGTGAGATAGGACTTGAACCAGGAGTGCGCTGTGCCGTCAATCCCAATGTTGGTCAGCTTGTCCAGTAGGATGCTGTGGTTGACCGTGTCAAATGCTGCTGATAGGTCCAGCAGGATGAGCACTGAGGACTGACCTGCCGCTCTGGCCTCTTTTAATGCTTCCGTCACAGACAGAAGCGCCGTTTCAGTGGAGTGGTCACTTCTGAAGCCGGATTGGTTGGAGTCGAGGAGGTTGTTCTGAGTGAGAAATCCTGTGACCTGTTTAAAGACAGCTCGTTCAATGGCTTTGGAAAGGAAGGGAAGAAGAGAGACAGGCCGGTAGTTCTCCACTTGAGTGGGAGCGAGGGATGGTTTTTTGAGCAGTGGTGTTACCTGGGCTTGTTTGAAGGCAGTGGGAAATGTACCCCTAGTTAGTGACGCATTGACCACATGTGTGGTTGCTGTCACAATTGTGGGGGTTATGGGGGTTATGGCCTGAAGAAGGGTTGTTGGGATAGGGTCCAGAAGACAAGAGGTAGGCCGGCTGTCTGTGAGAAGCTTAGACACCTCTGCCTCGGAGAGAGGAGTGAAAGAAGAAAAGGAAGCAGTTGGTGTAGAGAGGCTAGGAGAAGGAACCTGTGTAGATTGGTTTGAGAACTGACTACTAATAGCTGCAACTTTGTTAGTGAAGAATGCAGCAAAAGTGTCAGCTGTGAGGTTAGTTGGAGGAGGTGGAGGAGGTGGGTTTAGTAAAGATTTAAAGGTGGAAAAGAGTTTCTTGGTGTCCGTGGCGTTGTTAATCTTGTCATGATAGAAAGCCTTTTTCGCAGTGACACTAGATGAGAAGGAAGATAGTAGTACTTGGAATTGTGCTAGATCGGCCGAATTCTTAGTTTTGTGCCATTTCCTTTCAGCAGCTCTGAGGTTAGTGCGCATTGACCGAAGTGAGTCATTAAGCCACGCATGAGACTGGGTGGGTCGTGTGGGTCTGGTAGACAGAGGGCACACACGATCCAAGCAGAATCTCAGCGTAGAACAGAGTGACTCTGTGGCGTCATCAACCTCAAAAGAAGAGAAACTTCTAGACGGTGGTAGAGCAGACGCCACCAAGGAGGAAAAGTGAGTAGGCGATAGATTCCGGAGATTGCGACGGACAGAGACAAAGGGAGTAGGAGCAGATGGTTGCTGACAGAGGGAAACCTTGAACTGAATAAAGTAATGGTCAGATAGATGTAGAGGAGTAACTGTCTGTGAAGTAGCGGCGCACTTCCTGGTGAAAATGAGATCAAGTTCCTTACCGGCTTTGTGAGTCGGAGGGCTGTGAACCCGCTGTAACTCAAAGGAGTCCATCAGAGATAGGAATTCGGCAGAACCTGGATTGTCTAAGTGGATGTTCATATCACCGAGAACAAGCATGGGACAGTCATGGGATGGAGGAAAGCAGAGTGTCAAGTTCCTCAAGGAAATCGCCCATTTGACCTGGAGGACGATAGATAACACACAGATATACTTTGACCGGTGCCGTTACCAAGATGGCATGGTATTCAAAGGAGCTGTATGTGACAGATGGTACCAGTTGAGTAAATTTCCATTTGTCTGATATTAACAGCCCCGTACCACCCCCTCTCCTGGATGGGCGGGAGGTGTGGGAAAAAGCATAGTTGGTGGAGAGTGCAGCAGGAGTGGCAGTGTTTTCTGGTTTGATCCAGGTCTCGGTGCGAGCCAGAAAGTCCAGAGAAAGATGGTTCGCATAAGCCGAAATGAAGTCTGCTTTGTTCACTGCAGACTGACAGTTCCACAAACCTACGGTGAAGGAGTTGTTCGTGGATGACGAGACACGATGTCTAGAGCGGAGGTTTGCAAGGATCCGTTTCCTTTTGTGGAAGCGGAATCTGCGACGACTGGAGACAACTGGAATGGAGTGAAGACACATTGTGGCAGGATGAAGTTTGCACAGAAGATGAAGTTACAGAGGATAGGACATGGTGATTAGTTAGTTAGGTCTGTGTCCTTGCTCGGTGGACACGCACAGGTAGACACGCTTGTCTTTACCCCAGTCAGTCTTCTCACAAGGAGGGCTGAAGAAAAGGGCTGACGCTTCCGCTGACGCTTCAGTGTCACTCCTGCTAATAGGAACAATGATTGACTGCACCCGGCTGAGACCGCCCCCCAAGAGTCAGACAGAAACAATAGGCCTGATAGGAGTGGCCAACGACCAATTGATCTCTGATGACCCAGCTGTGCTAGTACTTCACACCTTCTGATGGCTTGTAGGTGTATTACAAATCAGGTGGTTTCCCACAAGACAGGTAATCCAAAGCAGCTTCCAAGTTTAGCAAAATAGCACAGAACTAAATAAGCAGACACTCACTTACTTCCTGTGTGTGGAGTGGAGAATGAAAGTCTTCAAATTAGATTGAGCATACTTCAAGTCAAGTTCAAAATGTCGGATCAGATTTCCAATGTGAACAAAATATTACAGTTAAAAGTCTTAACTGACATGCCTGTTCGTTCTGTAATCTGTTAATAACAGACAACCGTTATATTGTATGTGGTCCGTGAGCAGTGGTACGGAAAGCTTGTCTGGAAATATATGGCAAGACTTTTGAACATTTCATAGCTAGTGTGGATATTTTATCATGGATATGGATACCTGTCAGCAACCATACAGGTGACTTTGATCATCACAGTAACTCAAACTGAAAATGTAAATGCCATATGTCTTTAGACAGAAATATACATGTACACACACACACACATATTTATGTCTGTACAAACATTTGTGTGTGTGTGTGTCTGTAGACATGTGTCTTTGTGTGTGTGACAGTGTCGATGTGTGTGTGACAGTGTCGATGTGTGTGTGTGTACAGGTATGTTGTGAGTGTGTACGTGTGGTGTGTTTGTATGTGTCTGTAGATGTGTATATATATGTGTGTGTATGTATGTATATATATATATATATAGGGTGCAATTTGTAGGGGGGAAGGGGGGGGGGGGTCATCCCTCCTCTGGTTGTTATCTCTGATGAATGAATTTTATCCTCGGGGGGATAAAACCCCGTCAATAATTTAAAAAAAAAAAAAACTATTGAAATTGAAATCAGGTTGTTTCTTACACAGCTAGAATCTACATTGTTGGTAGCCTAACTTTCAACCTGACCCAAATTGTCGGTAATCTCGTTGTTCGCGAACGTCCCCATGCACATAAATACATTATTTCTGCATTCTACGCGGAACTAATAAAAAACGAGGGAAAATTTTTATCGCTGTTAATGGGCCAGATGTGTGTTCGTTCCCTGCGCAGAGGTTTGCAGAGATGTGGATAGAAGAAGGATGGCACATTGCAGATGTTGCGCCAACAGGAAAACCGAAAAGGCCACATGAAAACCGACATCAGAGCAAACTGTTTATTTAGTTTTAGAATTAGTTACTTTGACATAACATGTGAAATCATTATTGTTACGTTTTACAGACCGATCCCATTAGGCTAATGTTCCGCTGCCAATCCTCTGACATGTTCGTGTGATCGGACCTTATCCATGGTTCTGAAGCCCAAATAAGCCATCACATCGTGTATGAATTAAAGAATTAAACCTGTTAATTGCTTATTTTTTCATGATTAAAAAACAACAACCCCCCCCCCCCCCCCCCTCTGTTTTTTTGACAAATCGCACTGTGTATATATATATATATATATGTGTGTGTGTGTGTTTGTGTAAACATACACATATACGCATGTTCTTTGTGCTAGATGTACATGTTTTGTGTTAGAGCACACACGCATATATTTCTGTCTGTAGATGTGTGTGTGTGTGTGTGTGTGTGTGTGGCCTTATGTGTGTGTGTTTCCAATCAACATCTGCTTTTCTGTGTATGTGTTAATGTGTGTTTGTTTATGTGTGTGTGTGCCTGTAGGTGTATGTGTCTGTGCTGCCAAGGGTGTGCTTGCATGTGTGTGTGTGTGTGTGTGTGTGTGTGTGTGTGCATGTGATGCATGTGATGCCTGGATGCCCCCCCCCGTGTGTGTCATGTGTCTTGTTGTGTCTCCTCTGTGTGCAACAGGTACAGTGTGCACAGTTGTGACATGTGCAACAGGTGGTGTGTGCACAGGTGCACTATGTGTTTGTTTGTGTGTATCTATGTGTGATTTCTGTGAGTGTCCATGTCATATTCTGTGTGTGTGTGTGTGTTTTACACATGCATGAGGACATACAAGAAGACATACAATATGAATACTGACAAAACAGTTACAGTGTGTCTGTGTGTGTGTGTGTGTACTGTAAATATGTCTATAGGTGTGTGTGTGTGTGTGTGTGTATTTGGGTTATGTGAGTGTGAGTGTGTGTGTGTGTGAAATGAGGACATACATGAGGATATACAATATGAATACTGACAATACAGTCACAGTGTGTGTGTTGTGTGTGTGTGTCTATGTGTATGTGTGTGTTCGTGTGTGTTTGTAGGTGTGTGTACTGTAAATGTGTCTGTAGATGTGTATGTGTGTGTGTGTGTGCCATCTAACTGAGTGTGTGTGTCATATTCTGTGTGTGTGTGTGTGTGTGTGTGTGTGATGACATACATGAGTAGATACAGTATAAATACTGACAATACAGTCAAAGTATGTCTGTGTGTGTGCATGTGTGTACTGTAAATATGTCTGTAGGTGTGTGTGTGTGTGTGTGTAATCAGGACATACATGAGGACATGCAATATGAATACTGACAATACAGTCACAGTGTGTGTGGTGTGTGTGTGTGTGTGTCTATCTCTATGTGTGTGTTAGTTTGTACAGAAAATGTTTCTGTAGATGTGCGTGTGTGTGTGTCGGTGTCCTGTATGTCTGTAGATATGTATGTATGTGTGTGTGTGTATGTGTGTATATTGACAATACAGTTACAGCGTATCTGTGTGTGTGTTTGTGTGTCTGTGTGTGTGTGTGTGTGTGTGTGTGTGTGTGTGTGTGTGTCTGTGTGATGACATACAATATGAACAATATGACAATACAGTCAGGGTGTGTGGGGGGTGTGTTTGTGTGTGTGTGTTAGTGTTTGTACTGTAAATGTTTCTATAGATATGTCTGTATGTGTGTGTGTGAGTATGTGAGTGTGCATGTCATATGTGCGTGTGTGTGAGTGTGTGTGTGTCATCTATGTGACTGTGAGTGTCATATTCTGGGTGTGAGTGTGTGTGTCATTTATGTGAGTGTGCGTGTTATATTCTGTGTGTGTGTGTTACACCCACAAGGACATACATGAGGGCATACAATATGAATACTGACAATGTGTGTGTGTGTGCGTATGTGTGTGTGTGCGTATGCATGTGTATCTGTGTGTGTGTGTGTGTTCCATGATGAATGTGTGTGACTCCACTGCAGACTGTCAGTAACACATCATCTTCCCAGGCCTGATGACCATGATGACCCCCCTCCCTCCTAAAGAAACCCAAACACACCAACTCCTCTCTGGTACTTACGTCTGAGACCTAAAGAAACCAGAAGCAGAGATGAGATCATTAATGAGGACCAATGGAGACAAACACAAACATTACATGAGGACATACAATATGAATACTGACAATACATCTATCAATATTCTATCTGTGTGTGTGTGTGTGTGAGCGTGCGTGTGTGTCTGTGTGTGTGTTCCATGATGAATGTGTGTGACTCCACTGCAGACTGTCAGTAACACATCATCTTCCCAGGCCTGATGACCATGATGACCCCCCTCCCTCCTAAAGAAACCCAAACACACCAACTCCTCTCTGGTACTTACCTGCTGAAGCACCTAAAGAAACCAGAAGCAGAGATGAGATCATTAATGAGGACCAATGGAGACAAACACACACACTACATGAGGACATACAAAATAAACAGTGACAACACATTCTATCTGTGTGTGTGTGTGTGTGTCATATTGTGTGTGTTTGTGTGTGCATGCGTTACACATACATGAGGACATATATGAGGACATACGATATGAATACTAACAATACAATCACAGTGTGTGTGTGTGTGTGTGTCTGTGTGTTTGTGTAAACATAGACATATACGCATCTGATTTTGTGCTAGATGTACATGTTTTGTGTTAGATGTACGTGCATGTGTGTGTGTGTTTGTGTCCGTTTGAGCACACACGCATATATTTCTGTCTGTAGATGTGCGTGTGTGTGTGTTTGTGTGTGTGTGGCCGTATGTGTGTGTTTCCAATCAACATCTGATTTTCTGTGTATGTGTTAATGTGTGTTTGTTTATGTGTGTGTGTGCGCCTGTAGGTGTATGTGTCTGTGCTGCCAAGTGTGTGTGTGTCTGTGTGTGTGTGTGTGTGTGTGTGTGTGCGCGCACATGTGATGCCTGTATGGGTCTTGGTCTTGGCCCCGCCCCCCATGTGTGTCATGTGTCTTGCTGTGTCTCCTCTGTGTGCAACAGGTACAGTGTACACAGGTGTGGCTATGTGTATGTGTGTGTGTATGTGAATATTGACAATACAGTTACAGCGTGTGTGTGTGTGTGTGTGTGTGTGTGTGTGTGTGTGTGTGTGTACTGTAAATATGTCTATAAGTGTGTGTGTGTATGTGATGAGGACATATATGAGGACATACAATATAAATAATGACAATACAGAGTGTGTGTGGGGTGTGTTTGTGTGTGTGTGTTAGTGTTTGTACTGTAAATGTTTCTACAGATATGTCTGTATGTGTGTGTGTGAGTATGTGAATGTGCATGTCATATGTGCGTATGTGTGAGTGTGTGTGTGTCATCTATGTGTGCGTGAGTGAGCATGCATGTCATATTCTGTGTGTGTGTGTGTGTGTGTGTGTGTACGCTATGTGAGTGTGCAATACATATTTTGTGTGTGTGTGTCATCTATGTGACTGTGCGTGTCATATTCTGGGTGTGAGTGTGTGTGTCATTTATGTGACTGTGTGTGTTATATTCTGTGTGTGTGTGTTACACCCACAAGGACATACATGAGGGCATACAATATGAATACTGACAATGTGTGTGTGTGTGTGTGTGTGTGTGTGTGTGTATATGAGTGCATGTGTATCTGTGTGTGTGTGTGTGTGTGCGCGTGTGACATTCGTTGTGTGTGTGTCATCTATGTGAGTGTGCATGGCATATTCTGTGTGTGTGTGTGTCATCTATGTGAGTGTGTGTGTCATATTCTGTGTGTGTGTGTGTGTGTCATCTATGTGAGTGTGTGTGTCATATTCTGTGTGTGTGTGTGTGTGTGTCATCTATGTGAGTGAGCGTGTGATATTCTGCGTGTGTGTGCGTGTGACATTCTGTGTGTGTGTGTCATCTATGTGAGTGTGCATGTCATATTGTGTGTGTGTGTGTGTGTGTGTGTGTGTGTGAAATCCATGTGAGTTTGCATGTCATATTCTGTGTGTGTGTGTCATCTATGTGAGTGTGCGTGTCATATTCTGTGTGTGTCTGTGTGTGTGTGTGTGATCTATGTAAGTGTG